>JBBPLO010000972.1:0-13248 GCA_038089835.1 Retiboletus flavoniger | reverse complement strand
CAGTTGTAGAGTGTCAGAATCTGATTGAAAGGATGCTTAGGAGGATTCAGGGAGTGCTTAAGGCAAAAGGAGGCTATACAAAGTACTAATATACCCCAAATATCTCCTGCATTTTAAAAGCTCAAAAACCGTTGCAATGATATTGCTGTATTGAAATGGGCATATCTCCACAGCCACTTGGCCAGATCACATGATTCAGGCACCATTAGAAAGCCAAGGATGAGTACTTTACCCGATCCCACCAACCCTAAGCGGGATTTCCATGCTATGAAGTGCTACATTGCCACCAGTCCAAAACTGCAAAACATTGCAACGGTTTTTGAGCTCACTGTATTTTGTTTGGTTACTATAGAGATCAGTACTTGCCGGAGTGTCTCCAACATTTCCATGCGGATGCTCTGTCTTGGCATCTTAATTGGACTTAGTTGGGGCGGCTGGGGGATGGATAAGAGAGCTAAATGGCAGAGCAAGCATGAGATAGTAGAATGCGCTCAATAAATATATCTACTGTACTTCGATCAAAGATAAACACCTTCTGTTAATGGTTAACCTTATCGCGGAGCTCGGGGCTCCGATGTTTTCAAATTCCGCCGCAACTCTCCTGCTCAGAGCTGCTCACTCAGCTTTAGCTCAGGGAACTTTGAACGCCACTAATATCACCTGAGCAAGGCGGAGAAGGAAAAATCGGCAATTCCCGTTAACCGAGAACACCCGAACTTTTGGTGGGGCAGAGAGTGGACAAGCACACTTCACCTTTTTTCCCGAATGGTCTCTCGAACATTGTCGACGTCGTTGGGTCGCGCCCTCCGTAGCACAGCTCGTCACCCTGTGAGTTCACCGCTCTCGTTGACCACCTCGATTATTGACACAACACCCAGCGGCCCTTGCGGTCGTTTGCAACGGCTGTCAACATCCCGGCGCCCATCACCGAGACAACCACGCTCCCGAATGGTCTCACCGTTGCAACAGAGTCCCATGCACATGCACAAACTGCCACAGTCGGTGTCTGGCTAGACGCAGGCTCTCGCGCAGAGACCGACAAAACGAACGGGACAGCACACTTTTTGGAGCATATGGCTTTCAAGGGAACAAGTCGCAGGAACCAACACGTGCTCGAGTTGGAAGTAGAAAATCTTGGTGCACACCTGAATGCGTATACCTCACGTGAACAAACCGTTTACTACGCCAAGAGCTTCCGCAAGGACGTCCCGGTTGCCGTCGATATCATCAGCGACATACTTCAAAACTCGAAGCTTGAGAATGCTGCGGTCGAGCGCGAGCGAGATGTCATCCTCCGTGAGCAGCAAGAAGTTGACAAGCAACTTGAAGAAGTTGTCTTCGACCATCTGCATTCCGTCGCATTCCAAGGTATATCGTCACTCTTCTCCATCATGTTATTGCCAACATCCCATAGCTCAGCCCCTTGGCCGGACAATCCTTGGCCCCAAAGCCAACATATTGTCCATTAAGCGTGACGATCTTGCGAATTACATCAAGACCAACTACACTGCTGATCACATGGTTCTGGTTGGCGCAGGCGGTGTTGACCATCAGGAGCTTGTAAAACTCGCCGAAAAACACTTCTCCTCCCTCCCTGTCTCTTCTAATCCCATACCTCTTGGACGTCTTGCCCACCCTCGCACCGACTTCATTGGCTCAGAAGTTCGCATCCGCGACGATGAACTCCCATCCGCCCATGTTGCCATTGCTGTTGAGGGTGTAGGTTGGAGTTCCCCTGACTATTTCCCCATGTTGGTGATGCAATCAATTATGGGTAACTGGGACCGTTCCTTGGGTGCATCACCTCTGCTGTCTTCTCGGCTGTCCCATATCATATCTTCAAACAACCTCGCCAACAGCTTCATGTCTTTCTCCACATCTTACTCGGATACCGGTCTCTGGGGTATCTACCTGGTGTCAGAGAATCTCATGAATCTTGACGACATGGCCCATTTCACACTCAAGGAATGGACACGCATGTCTATGGCTCCTACCGACGTCGAGGTCGAGCGTGCTAAAAGTCAACTCAAAGCAGGCCTTCTTCTTAGCTTGGACGGAACCACCGCTATCGCTGAAGACATTGGCCGACAGTTGATCACCACTGGTCGTCGTATGACACCTAAGCAGATTGAGAATGCTGTCGATGCCGTTACTCCCGATGAAATCAGGCGCGTTGCTCAGAAATATCTCTGGGACAAGGATGTACGTTCAGTGTCCCGCACGCTTTTGTAATACGTGGATATTGATAAGATTTGCATAGATCGCAATCGCAGCTCTTGGACCCATCGAGGGTCTCCTTGACTACAACCGCATGCGGGCAGATATGGCTTCAATGATATACTGATGTACAGTAATCCTTGGTTACTCTCTAGATGCTTTATCTAAGGATTTCTCGGGAACAGTGACCGTGGCAGGGTAGCTAGATGATATTATTTGCATGTCATTCATCCCGAATTGGACCACGGAATAAATGACCTTTAATACCAAAGGCGCTTTTGTCCTTGACATCATAAGATAGTTTTCCTGAAATGCTGGATGGATACTTTTCTTTGTGCCTGAACGGTGTTCTTGGAGAGCACACAGGCAGATTGTTCCTGCAGATTAAGTGAGGGATTCGTGTTCTATCAATTTCTCTACATAACATGGAGCATTGAACGCCCGAGTGACAGTCAGTACATGCAGATGGGTACATACGACTATAGATGATGAAATGAGAGCAAGTCCGTACAAGGATTTCCAAAAAGGATCTATGCCTCGCTCCCACCTCGTGAAGTCCCTTTTGGACGGTATTTGACGATCCAAGGATGCCGGGAAACTTCTACCAATGGAAGCCGTTCTTCCGGGTTGTATTTCAGGAGCTACGAGGCAGGATCAGTATGCTGGGCTTAGATGCACGGAAGGGAGGGGCAGAACCTACCTTGGAGATAAGATCTTTTGCTTCGTGCGAAACACGGGAAGGTATACGAAGATCAACCTTTGCTATCCGTCGATATGTGGCTGCATCAAGATGAGCCTTGGCTTGCATGACTGGGGCCGATGCACTGACCATTTACACTGCTCCTGTCTTCGAAGGGTGGGTTTCCGACCATGAATTCATAAGTGAGCACTCCGAGAGCCCAGTAGTCCACCTTTTCGTTATGTTCTTTCCCCTCCACCATCTCCGGGGGAAGGTAGTCTAATGTACCACACAGTGTCATTCGCCGGTTGCTCGGCGCATGCACGCTCCACCCGAAATCACCGATCTTGAGCTCGCCATTGATACCTAGCAAGAGGTTCTCTGGCTTGATATCTCTGTGGATAACGTGTTTCGAGTGCAAATACTGCAGTGCGTCCGCCATTTGGTCGATATATCTCGAGCTGCGCTTCTCAGAGAAGCTCCCATGTTTGCTCAGTTGCTTGTACAGTTCACCTTTGCCTGCAAATTCGAGCATGAGGAAGATACGCTTCTCGTCATGGAAATAGCCATATAAACGCAGGACGTTTGGATGACGAAGGTTCTGTTGAATTTCTATTTCTCGACGGATCTGCTTCTCGACGCGAGACTGGACGATTTCGGATTTGTACAGGCACTTGAGCGCGAGGATGTAGTGAGGTTCGACTTTAGTGCGGACCATGTATACGCGACCAAATTTGCCCTTTCCAAGGGGGCGGCCGATGTCAAACGAGTTCAGGTTCCATTCGCGGGTGGGTTGCGTTCTGCAGGGATGTCATGATCGAGGACAGCAGGACAACAATGAGATGTACCTCGAGACACTCGAGTCGAGTGCCAAGTCTTCGGCGGCTTCCCCGTATACCTTCTCGCCTCTTTTCTCGTTGTCTATCTCGAATCCACCGTCATACTTTCCGATGTCGACGGTGGGCGGTTTGGCGACGGGCTTGGTCGTGGGCGGTGGCGTGGTGGTTCTGTTATCTGCGTTCGTCTGATTTCGGAGAGCGGATGGTTGGGTAGGCTTTGGGATGGGATGTGGAGGAGCATATTTAGTGACGAGTTTTGCAACGTTCGTTTGACTTGGCTGCTTTGAGTGCATTGGTCTAGTCGGCGGCGGATTGGCCTGTTTCTTGGAGGATATTTCAAGCGCAGCGATTTGCTTGGTGACGGACCCGATCGAGGTCATGTTCGTGGTCAGAGCAGCGCAAATGTCTCGCAGTTGCTGTGAGGCTCGCAACAACACAACCAAGCGAACACGAAAAGGTTCCACATGCGTCGCGGTCACGTGCATCCGGTAACATCTCTGACCCCTATGTGTGATACATCATCTATGTACCAACTGAGAAGCATCCAAAAATATTTAGTGCTGGTATCCAAAATCGACCCATTTCGGGGCTCCGCAGAACACCTCCTCGAGAGTATGATTGTGCGCTTCCTCCCAAGCGAGGATTTGATCTTGTGGAACCCGAGCAGACGTATTGCCTCCAGGACCTATATCGTGCTTAGCGCGAGTGATCACAGAGAATGCTAGAGTATCTACCATATGATTTAAACTCAGCGTAGTAAGTTGTGTCGGGAACTGTGGTTCTGTCGTGACACACATGCAAATCAAATCACAACGGGTGCAGGGCGCAACCGAAACCACTTACTCTCCATGCCACGGAGTGAATCCAGCGGGATGAATGCTGTCGTCCATATAGTTTCGGAGGAAGACGGCAACCGCATTCATATTCCACGGGCGTCCTGGGAGTGTATCAGTTAAGTTAACCTCGAAATGGCATTGTCGGTTACCAAGGTAGCAGCTTTCAGTGGTCACTGTGGCTGCATCTGCATCCGGTGACTGTAGCAAGACGTCAGATCAGGTACATGACAACAATACTCCGGACTTACACGGATGATGCGTGAGTCGGCAATGAATACGCCGCTCCCTGTACCAGGAGTCCCCCACCATGCAGTAATACCACCTCCACACGCACGGTTTGCGAGGGTTACTGATTGGAACCAACTGTAAGAAGACTGAATTTTTATAAGTCTGGGACACAAACGACACAAAGCTTACGCTGTTCCGAACCCAAAGAGATCTAGCAAGAATCATCAGAAGATTAGAAGTGGAACGAGAGGAAAAACATACAGTCAGTTTGACCAAAAATGATGCTCTCTACAACATACGTGTTGGCTCCCGGACCGGTATACCACGTATCCTGCCAACTTGCGAAAGTGCACCCATAGAATGATGCGTTGGCGTACATGATAGAAGTCACGAGTGCTTGACCGATTGAGTAATTGGCCTACAAGGAACTCAATGGCTGTAGGATTCTCTGTTCAAGCAAGGCAGACGAACAGCACGATTTTCGAAGTCGATGTTGTAAGCTTTGAACTCAACGTTTCCAAAGGAATAGCCGCGGGGAGGAGCCACAGTCAATGTTGCAGTTTCCTCATCCGTTAAGCCATTTTCGCCGACATATAGGTTATTCCAGATTTGCACAAGGTTGCGCTGGGAAGCATTCCCGGCTCGGATGGAGGCCATGGCAGGGTCTAGCTGACCCTAAGCAATGTGTTAGCCTCCTTGGTAATGCACATTGTGGATTGGCTTACTAATAGTGTAAGAGGTGCAGAACGTGTCACGTTCACCATCTCGAAATATTGTCCTTCGCCAATAAGAATAACAGCACGACCCTTTGAGGGGCTATTGCACGTCAGTGTGCTTCCAGGAAATCGGGATAATAGAGTTCACAGGGAATTAATCGTCTCCTGGATGCTGAAAAAATCCGCAGCCGTATCAGCAGGCGAAACATAAAGAGTTCCCTCAGGACATCCTGTGAGGGGTGATTCTCCGGCGGGTTTCTTAAGCTGGCATGCCAGGTAAGTCGGAGAAAGGCTCAGAACAAGCCTGAAAAAGAATGAAAGACAAAAGAATGTGAGTGGTAGACTTTCCATGGGAACAGAGGTTGCGGGTATGAACAATGCCAGTGAAGGTACAGTGTGTTATACTAACAAACCGAAAACATGTCTTCGGGACAGACCGGCAACATGAAGCAATCCAACATATCCTATTCGAGGGATAGTCTTCGACGATGATTCTGGACGTCCGTCCGCCAAATAAACTTCATACCTACTGTAACACTGAAACCTAGGCTTGACAACAAGGCCACACTAAACTGTCATCGCACCTCAGGTCACGGCTAGGTTTCGGTGGGAGCGCGGATAAGAAGTAGAACAAAGAATCAGAAGAAGTGGGTAGGGTACATCCTGCTCTCTCAAGGCAGACGATGCAGACGAACCTCAAAGCCAATTCTTGTGCTGCTGCGAGCATACTCTGAGGTCATTGATGATATCGGGTGCAGACTTGGCCGAGAGCGTGGTAACGACCAGT
Organism: Retiboletus flavoniger; assembly: GCA_038089835.1. Lineage (NCBI taxonomy): Eukaryota > Fungi > Basidiomycota > Agaricomycetes > Boletales > Boletaceae > Retiboletus > Retiboletus flavoniger. The sequence continues at coordinate 6,946 of JBBPLO010000972.1, read as the reverse complement.
CATGACCTTGTAATGTTCCTCAGATCAAGTTGTATAGTTAACGCACCCGCTAAGGTTTAATGATCGGGACTTTCGGCCTCGGGTTCAGGTGCCAAGACTTTGACGCAGTCATCATTGCTGTGGCGGTGGCTGGGTTTCACCTCAACTGCCAAGTCCAGGAACAAATGGTGAAAGTTTCTGTACATATGTATGTCTCCAATTCTGTCACCTGTCCGAAATGTTCTTCAACGAGCCATTCATCGATCACAAGTAGTACCACACTTACGCTTCGTCACGTCTTTCTACCGCTGATTGTGACCTGGTTCGTTATCCACCGCAACCGTATCCCGCAGTGCATTCAGCTATAGCAGAGTAAACAAATGTTGTTTTGATCAACGGGTTGAACAGTTACCGGAGAAGGAATAATTAGCCGTGTACGGTCACCCCCGAAAGCACTGCTTCATGATCAACTACCTCTTTATCTTCAAGTTGGCGGGCCTGACTTCCGATTTGTGTGAACAAATAGGCACGCGATACTAGTTATGGGAACGGTGACTGTGGGCCAGCGGCAAACCGATTATCCTGGCTGGCAGCTGAACGCAAGTTGTTGACAAAACGTCTAATCAAGACCGGTTTAAACTACTTGGGCACTCCGAGTCCGTCTCAGAGGTGCCCTGACTGTCGTTGTGACTGGCAAGTATGTGCCACATGGTAAGTCACTGGTATAACTCCCGTGCTGGCATGCGCGTATGGAGTTTCCCAAAACTTTGGCGAGATTACATCTAGAATATGTTGTCGTCGACTTTTGACAAGCCTGAGTACTAAGTACTGAGTATCCTTCGTAACGACCACACATCACACGTCACGTCCCTTCCCCTCCTGCCAACACCATGATACAATTGCTGCAAACTTGCCAGATAAATTCCAGGAATTGCAAAGCGAATGACAGTACTACGACAAGAAACAACAAACTTAACATGCACAATGTTTATCCGTTTCAATTTCTCTGATCAAGAGCCCAAGTGTCATAACATTGTGATACTCCACACAAGGAACCATACCCCCTCCCCGGCCTCAGATTTCACTGGTATCAACTTTGATTCGAGCCTCACGCTGTCAGGAGAGAAAACTGCCCCATCAAGACCCCCTACGTTATCCACAGGATGGACATCAGTGCTTGGAGCACTCGACTGCCCTATCCATATTTCCTTCCAAGAATCCGGATCGTGGCAAAACATTCTAACGTCCTTGTCAGAGATCTTATCAGTGAGAACGCCTTTCTGGGGTAACGCTATATGAGCGCCAAATATAATGCTGCCACTCTCGGGAGACAAAAGGGATCCCAAGGCATGTGCGAGTTGACGCTGAGCTCTCTCTGAAAAAAGCTTCGAAGAAAGGTTTTCAGTCGTTCGTGAGCCCAATCACAGATAGTGTAAGACTGACATGGAAGAATGAAGCAGCCCAAATAGCTGAAACATGTCCACGAAGATCATTCAGTGTGCTGACGTTTGACAAGTTTATCTCCGTGGAAGGTTCCGATCCACTCGTGAAAGGAGATAGGAAAGCTGTGTCGAGGGAATCTCCTGCCACAAATGTTGCTGGAAATGACATGGGACTGGAACGGAAGAGTACGTGACCGAGATCCCAGAGTTCTGGTCATGGCTCGCAAATCAAACGCTAAAGCCAGATCACCAGAGCAAATGTTATTTCACCTCGTCTCAGATCCGACGTGACAATTTGTTTGGCAGGGAAGCCATCCAATGCAGCTTTGCGTGCGTCGTTGCCAACTAGAAAGCCAACGTGCAGCGCCTTCACACGTGTGACTGACGCAAGGACATACAGCAACATCCAATATCAAGGAGTAAGGCTCCGTCGCGTTCTTGACCCAGCTTCAAAATATCCTTGTAAGCGGGCATTTTGGATATCTTGAGCCTTACAAGTACATGAGGCATCGATCACTGGTCTAGTATGATGACGGGCCTACTTTGTGAAGTTGAACGAACGTATACATGGGTAAGGGGCTACCTGGAAAGAAATCTCGGTATCAAGAGATATTCTGGGGAGTAATCTACCTCAAGCACATACAGCATACGCTTGTGCTTGGACGTTTAGAATATGCACCTTGAGTTTATCGTCATCATGGATACCAGTGGCGGATTTGAAGAATGCTACGGATTCCTTGTCTAGTGCATAAAGACTGGGATCGAGAGAGGGTATTCTCTTCGTATTGGGGATTTGATCCATGGCGTGCTGGCGACTTGCACGTTGGCCCCTGTGAAAACACTTGCTTATATTTGTTTTCGTGGTACATCGGACGGCAAGCCACGTCACCTCCGGCTGCAATGAGTACGGCTCCGACATTTTTGCGAACCGCTGCGATTCGACTCAATTGCGAACTTTGCTGCGGAACAAAGTTATGGGGTCAGCGTCGACTTTTCCTGGACGATTCACTTGTGAAGGGAAGCACAAGAGAACAAATCTCCGAATGCACCGGATCAGTGGCGGGATACTCAACAACTTCTTCGTTGAACCTCTCGCACATGCATTGGCACTCACAAGCTCAAGCAGCATGCTCTGCTTTTCAATCATATTTACCACAAGCACCCTCAGTCGCACATGGACCATTCGTGTGCAAAAGAAAAAGCCAATCTTTGATGAGACCGCTGAACACGTTTGTAGCACGGCCAACGAGTTTCCTACTAGGCGCGAATCTCGTTTCGGACTCGCTGACTGATGGGCCAATTCGTCAACGATCACGAATATCGTATTTGTAATTTCACCCAGGTTCAACCCAGATCTACTAGTAATCAGTGTGTTACCCTCCCTCACTTATCAATATGTTTCCGTATCTACCTCCTTGTACTAACGGTATGGCTACCGCCTCGGATGGCTCTGGCATGATCCTTCCGTAAGCTCGTTATGATATAAGCCGTTGAACACTACTAAAAGGATTGATGTATTTAGTACGATGGGGGGTGCCGTCGAAATTATCGGCGACGTCATCATCGCAACATTACCAATTGCTAGACCAGTCTCAGTCTTGGTAACTAGGGTCGCTAGACTCAACGACAGCGTTGGAGATGCCCGTTTAATCCTGATTCCTATGAGAGGCCGTCTTTGTTCTCTAGTTGAGTTGGCACTCGCCTACAAACAATTCAATTAGGGTATTACTCTTCGTGATGCTGTATTCCACGCGTCATTGCAAGCCATCGGCATGATACGGATCGTCTTCATACCCGCATCTGGCTCTTTTCTGAACTTGATTTGCGCAATTTTTCGCTCGCTCGCGGGATCGCGAGATCGCGTGGGGCAGCGGAGCTAAGACCCAGATGCCTGCAGACCCGGGAAACCATGCTGGACAAAAAGAATCTGGAAAGCCTATCCTTCGGATTTCGTTCAAGTCACCAAACTGGAGGAAAGTGCCTCGCATGTCCAGCACAGTGATCATGTGGAGGAGAACATCAAAAATCCTGAATGAGATCGCATCACGGATACACGTTATTGCATATGGGTAGCAGTGCGCACTAACAATGCGATATTTAGGTAGGTATCACCTCGTGCGCACTGACAACGTTTATGGTTGCTCCCTTAGAGAAATTTACGGATACTGCAGCCAATTTGAACGTGTCTCACCCTCACGGCATTAGTGTTTATTTGTCCGCAAGGGTGAAAACGGGAGAGGGCTACACACTGCGGCGCAGTTGATGCCTATGGCATGGGCGAATCAGGTGAGGAAAAGCTCAAGTTTCAGCCTTGCCAAGCCAATAGCATTAATTCAAACCAGCGTCGGGCTGACTTGGAAGGATAGCTGAATCAAGCTATCGGAACAGGGCCACCGTCACGCTGTCAACTCGGCGACCGAATCTTCCCTATGCTTTAAATCTCGTCCGGTCATCCCAGATGGCCAAGAGCTCCCCAAGACCATGGTATTCAAGTCTTTCCATCAGGAAGAACATATTCAGCCCACTAACAGGCTAGGTATTGTCAGCTTCGCTTTGGTGTGTACGATGTTCCTTGGAGCATTGGATAATGTGAGTCAGAGGCTTCGTTGCTATGGGGGCGTCTGACGGGGATACTACAAGTCTATGATCGCAACCATACTCCCCACTATCGTAACGCATTTCCGGGGCGGCAATGACTACAGTTGGGTTGGAAAGTAAGCCCGACTATTTTCACCATTGTCTCGTTGGGTTAACACACGCTGTCCTAGTTCATACTTGCTTGCGGCTGGCGCGTTTGGCCCCCTCTACGGAAAATTATCTGATATGTTTGGTTGGGTTCTTCATCGATGACACATGCAGGCGAGGTTCCTTACCCATGCACTAGGGCGAAAAACAGTCTTCTACTCATGCATCGCCGTGTTCTTGGTCTGTTTCTTGATTGAATATGTGTTGCTGTACTTACTATTGTCATGTTAGATCGGATGCGTACTTTGCGGAGCTGCGCAAAATATGACTTGGTTGATCGTGTGCAGAGCAATTCAGGGGGTTGGCGGTAATGGTATCATGCAGCTCTCAATCATTATCATTTCAGATATGGTTCTATTAGAAGAGTACGCATAAAATGATCAGGTGCATTTACTTCCTGACCCAACTGGCGACTTTATAGTCGGGGATATTATGGCGGCTTACTCGCCGCTACGTATGGCACTGCGAGGTAGTTCTTTCACAAGATTCAAGTCCCAAGTCTGCTAACTCTATTATGTCATAGTGTGGTTGGGCCACTGGTTGGCGGTGTACGTTTATATCGTTCGGAACATCTGCCATAACGGCTAAATCAACCTAGGCTCTAACACAACATGCTTCGTGGAGATGGTGTTTCTTCATTAACTTGTACGTAGTTGCTATGGTTTAATTCAGAACCTTTGATCACAAAAGCTGCAGGCCTATTGGGGGAATTGCAGTGGCACTATTGTTTGTCTTCCTCAACATTCATCCCAGGCCGGATTCGAGACGCCCCCTCCGTCACCAAATCGCCGAATTTGATTTTATTGGACTTTTCAGTCTCGTTTCAGGTACTGTTTTTCTCCTCATAGGACTCAACTTCGGCGAAAACAGCTGTTGGTCTCTTGTGTTGTTGTGTTCGTTAAGTTGACTGATTGAATTTTTGATCTTTTGAAGGGTCAGAACCCCGGACAATTGGCCTCCTTGTCATGGGTGTTACTCTGCTCGTAGTCGGTGGGGTCAACGAGGCATTCACAAAACGTGCGGCTATCCTTCCTCCTCGTCTATTTAAGGTGAATTTCCAGATTGTGTTTGTATACTGTTCTAACAGCGTTGCAAAGACACGAACTACTGCGTGCCTTCTGGCAATTACATTTCTTCATGATACCGCTTTTATTCTAGCAATATTGTGAGCATAGACAAGCCGATCCGAGGCTCAATGACGTTCTGTTGATTCAAATCTTAGCTATCTTCTCTTGTTCTACCAAGGTCCCACATTGTGGTTTTGTCGTGTGCGAGCGCTGATTGACAGTTCTCCAGTACTTGGCTCTTCGGCTATTGGTGCAGGAGTCAGGTACATATGGCTCTTGCGCTCGCATTTCTGGCCCACTCACCCACTGTGGTCAGAATACTTCCGTTCCCCCTCGCGTTTTCCACTTCCACCATTATCTCTGGATTCATTGTCTCAAAGACGGGGAGATGCCGCCCAGTGATCTGGTTTGGCAGTACATTATGTACCGTAGGCACAGGTCTCATGATCATGCTGGATCACACGTCAAGCATGTATGTTCCTTTTGCTTTTCGAATAGCTTGTTTTGCAGTGCTCAGTCATTCAAAGCGCCGAGCAGGAAATTTTTCCGATGGTCACAGCCATTGGGTCTGGTTTCTTACTCCAAACCCCGCTGGTGGCACTTCAGGCGGCGATGCCTTACAAGGATATGGCTACTGCGACGACTGGTTTGATGTTCCTTCGGTAAGGAAATCTTTCTTGCCACCTCAACCCGCCAGAAATTATTGATTTGTCCCAGGGCGCTGGGCAGCGCCGTAGGACTTGCGGTTGGTCAAGCCATTATTGGTGTCGTTCTTCCACGGAAACTCGCAACTATCCCGAACATTGCCAGTCTTGGGCTTGGTGACAATATTGTAGCGCTCAACGAAAGCATTGGCAAAGTCCACTTGATCCCTGTGTGTTGTACTGTATTTTCATTTGTCATGGTTATCGGCTAACAGTACTATCAACTCCACCAGGATATCACCCTTCGTAATGCGGTCTTTCACGCGTGGGCGCGTTCGATTGCAACGGTATGGATGGTGTCTGCGGTATTGGTTGGGGTTACTCTGATTTTGGCTCTGTTCTTGCGGGAGTACTCGGTATACCGCCAGGCACCAGAGTGCAGTGGTGACGGTAAGGACGCGGGGGATAGCGAGAAAAACACATCAACGGTAGAGGAACCGAAGAAGTCCGGTCCTCCTAATGGATCCATGGATTTGGTCCATGGAGGTCCACCCTAGGTCTGCTTGAAAGGTTTCTCCAAGTCCTAGAGCCGTTCCGAACCATGCTGGCCACTCCAATGGACCGCGACCATATTTTGTACAATAACTACCATTCTGCAGGGAGATTATGACGACGTATGGAATCTATATAGTGAGTAGCCTAACTGGTCAGGACTCCGAGTGACCCTATGTACACTTCCCTTATGCGTCTGGTCACATAAAATGATAGCCAGAAGTCCAAATATTGATCTTGGTTGCATAAGACAGTTGCATTACCCCCGAAGTCCAAACAGCCTGTTGTGTCTCCCTGTTGGCAGTGAAGATGATAACCACACCCCTCACTTGGGCTCCTGTACGTACGGATGTACGTACGCAATTTGGCTGATGTGCGCATGCTTACCATCATGCCATGCTGGCAGCTGAACGCAAGTTTAACGTTGATGAAACGTCTAACCAAGACCCACTGCTGGTTTATGTGAGCACTCCATCTCAGAGGTGCCCTGACTGTCGTTGGCAAGCCGTATGGTAGT
>JBBPLO010000969.1:0-13269 GCA_038089835.1 Retiboletus flavoniger | reverse complement strand
ACTGCAAGGAGTTTGCGATCATAGATGTCATAGTTTCATTCTGCAGAGATAAAGGTCTTGGAGAAATAGGCGATGGGTTGGAGGTCTCCATTGGGGTCGGCTTGCATTAGGACCGCTCCAGTGGCAGTGAGAGAGGCATCGGTCATGAGAGAGAAGGGTTTGGTGGGGTTGGGGAGGGTGAGGACAGGAGCAGAACAGAGGGCAGAGATGAGGGAGGTGAAGGCGCGTTGTTGGAGGGGAGTCCAGATCCAGGGTTCGTTCTTTTTCATGAGGAATACTAGGGGGGCAACAATGTTGGAGAAGTTAGGTATGAATTTGCGGTAGAAGTTGGCGAACCTGATGAAGGAGCGGATACCAGTGACCAAGGTGGGGGGTTTCCAATCTCAAAGAGTGGAGAGTTTCCCTGGATCCATCTGTAGTTGACCATTCCTGATGATAAGGCCAAGGTATTCCATGGTAGGGGTGTCGAAGGTGCACTTGGAGAGTTTGAGGGAGAGATGATGTTCATGGAGATGGAGAAGGACTCGCTGGGTTCATTCGTGGTGAAGGGATAGGGGTCCTGTGGTGCAGATACCTAGGTCATCCATGTAGATCTTGAGCCATCGTTCAGCGATCATATCGGCAAAGATGTGGTTCATGAAGGCTTGGAAGGTTGAGGGTGCATTGGAGAAACCGAAGAACATGACAGTCAGCTCAAATAGTCCCAGGGGGGTGATGAAGGCGGCCTTCCACTGGTCAGACTCCTTGATGCGAATGTTATTGTAGCCCCAAAGGACGTCCATTTTGGTGAAGAGGTTCACTTTCTGCATATTGTCAAGGATGTCTGAGATGAGTGGCAGGGGATAAGCGTTTCAGATGGTATGAGAGTTGAGGTACCTGTAGTCTTGACATGGGCAGAGAGAGCCATCTTTCTTAGGGACAAAGAAGAATGGGAATGCTTGAGGAGATTTGAAGGGGATGATGCAACCAGTTCTGAGATGTTCTTTAATGAATTCTTGGAGGGTCTCCCTTTCTTTAGGGTTTAGGGAGTATACCTTTGCGATCTTAGGGACAAAAGAGTCTTTTAGTTCAATGGAATGGTCAAATGAATGATGTGCCGGGAGTTTATTGTGGGTCGTTTTAGCAAAAACGTTGGTGAAGTCAGAACAAAATTCAGGGATGGGGATATCCTTAGGGGTTGTCTTCTGGGCAACTTCAGTTGCGATGGTTAGCTTGTAGATTTCTTCTTCCTCAGTCTCCTTCGGGGGAGGGCACTCATGAGAAGTCCTCTCAACCCTCTTGGAAGAGGTGGGGATGAAGATGGTGCAAGTCTTCCAGTCAATGTTGGGATTCCATTTGACAAGCCAGGGCATCCCAAGGATGATCTGGGGGTTCTTTTGATGTAATACAAAAAAGGTCTCAACAGCAGAAAACGTTCCATGGGAGATGGTCACGGAGGTGGTCCAATTAATGGTCCTGGCAGAATTTGGTGTTCCATCAATGTTGTAGATGGCAATGGATTGGTGGAGTTTTTGAAGGCAGAATTTTCCTTTGGGTAGGAGGCGGGGGTCAATGAAATTTCCAGTTGCTCCAGAGTCAATGAGGGCAGAAGTTTTGATGGTTTGTACTTGGATGTTAAGACGCAGCGCTCTATTTCTTTGTGATGCTACAAGTACATGGGTAGGTTCTAGGAGAGAGGACATCGAAACAACTCTCCTTCTCAAAAATCCTTGGCTTTTTGGATGTTAGTGAACTGGATGGCATTTACTTCTTCAGTGGTTTGGTCTTCTTCATAGCACATTCTCAGGATGGAGAGGATTTCTTTTTCATCATTTCCAGAGGTATGAAGGGAGTTCACATATTGTTGGAGGAGGGAGGGTTGGGCATGGGTTGGGGGTGATGTGGGGGGTACAATGGCGGGGGTAGTTACAGTGGTTCTGATGTTCTGAGGACATCCTGGAGTGGTTTGTTTTCTACAGTTTTGGGCATCATGTCTGATGGTTTGGCAATGGAAGCACCATCCTTCCTTGATATATTTGGCACGTTCGGTGGGGGTAAGCTTGGTAAGAATGACGGACATATCCATGTCCATGGCATTGGGGTCTCAGGGGGTTCAGCTGTTAAAAGAGAAGGGGGAGGGGGTGGTTCGGGTGCAGAGAGCCTGGATCCTCATTTTCTGGGTGTGAAAGGTTTTAGCTTTCGTGACCCATTCTTCGATGGTGGTGGGGATGGTTCCCATGGACAGGATCATTGTGGTGATCTGTTGGTCTAGGCCTAGGGCAAAGTGATCAATGAGGGTGGTCTCATCAGTGATGTCGGACTTCCCGGCTAAGTTCTGGAAGTTGGTGATGTACTGTTGGAAATCGTTGCCAGAGTGAGTGATTTTTTGATGAAGTTTGGTGAGTTCAAGGCGGGCGGTGGCTTTGATGTCATAGGGGAAGAAGGTGGTTTTGAATTCTTTGATGAATTCATCAAAGGTTTTTGGGATGATAGAGGTGTCAGCCATTCTGTCATACCATGCTTCTATGAAGGAGGCTCCTCTTCCAGAGGGCATTTTGTTTAAAACTGTCATGATTTTCTCTGGATCAAGGGGGTAGTGGGAAGGGTTCATTCGGAAATAGGCTCCCATGGCCTTGATCCATCAGGAGGCATCAGAGAAGTTTCCCAAGAAGTTGGCAGGGAGGCCTGCTTTGAGTTCCAAGGGCATGGTGGGGGTGCTAGGGTGAGACAAAGGGGTTTGGGGGCTAGGGGATTGGCGAGGTGGTGGGCTAGGTGGACATTGGGGGCTTGTTTGGTGAGGGGACTGGTTGGGGGGTTCAAGAAGTTGGAGTTGGGTTCTGGGGGTTGACCCGGGTAGGAAGTACCATGGTTTAGGGCTGGGGGTTATCAAGGGTGGATTCAGCAGATGGTTGGATCCGGTGATGTGACAAGTGGGGGTTCATTGGGGTGCTTTGGGGATGTCGATGTTGCTGTCTTCAGGAAGTCTGTAGGATGTGGTGGGGAGAGGTGGGTCCTTCACCTAAAGAGGTGGGACTGAGGAGATTCTTGATCTTTTGTTATGCATAGCATACAAGTAGAGACTAGGATTCTAGAGAGGATCGACTACCAAGCAATACTCACAAAGAGACCAACGTCTGATAGAAGACTCAAGGATTCACGAGGTCCTTAGAGTCACTAAGGCAAGGGTGAAGTTCTTAGAGTTGCTAAGAACTTAACAGAGGGATCTTGGGGACTCAAGATGTTATGCTAGTATTGCGCAGATCAAGAATAGAGGTTACATGTGATGACTACTATCTATTTATAGGGATTAGATCGATGCACGGACCATGGATTCAGGAAGAATACTAGAGAAGGTAAGATGACGACTAGGTGTACAGAGAATCTAGTTAGGAGTAGAGTCCAGAGATGTAGACATGAGATAAGCATTGTTCAAAGGGAGATGACAAAGGAAAAGAGAGGAAGGTCCACATAGAAATATGTATGCAGTCCATATACAAGGGAAGTATCATCCGCAATACAAGAGGATGGATGCATACTGGATGATAAGCATAATGTGGTGATGTGGAAGTAAAATCATAACAGGTTCCTGACCTCATGGAAAGAATACCCAAGATCAGAAGACATCTGGGAACCTGAAACCAACTTACATCATGCTTCCAAACTCCTTTCCACCTATAAGCACCTCCATTCTGTCTAGCGTCCCTTTGCCCATTGGATGTCAGTCTCTTTGTGAGTATCACCTGTTGAGCAAAGTGCATGCCCATCTCCTTTCTCTTCTTCTTAGACGATGTCCTCACTTTCTACCTTGATGACCTCCTCCTCGACATCCTCCTCATCCTCTTCGTGATCACTCTTATGATCACAGCATGTGTTCCCCACATATCTGCCCGACTACGATTGCTACTTGTTATTCGCCACCATTCTGGAAACTCCCGCCCTTGCCTGCACCATCAAACTCCACCCTCTCTTCCCTGAAGATGAGGTTACCCACTCTCTGATTTGCACTTACCACATCATCTCCTCTGCCCTTAGACTTGTGGAGTCCCTTGTCCCTTAGAACCCACCCCTCCATTTTGCCCTAACTGAAGCCTCTCGCCACTCTCTCACTGCCCTAGCTGCCCACGGATTTGGGTCCTATGCCGAGGAGCTCCCCCACATCCTAATATACCCCACCATGTGTCATATCCTAGCCTCCCTCACCATGCCCCAATGGGACCACTATGTTCAATCTGTTGAAAATTTCCTTCTCTCCCAACTGAGGAAGCTCCCTCTCCCCATACCCCCACCTTGTTCCTCACCCCTCTCTAGTCACCTCTCCTCCCTGCCACCTCCAGATACCCCCACCATTGTGGCCTCCTCTGCTCCCTCTGAGACCAGCTCCAAGGAGGAGCTCCCCCATCCCATCTTTCCAGTGACCACTATCCCTCAGGTCCTGGTCATGCCGAATGGGAACACTGTCATGTCATCACTCTTTTGAGTCATCTCTCGTCCTGATGCCCTCCACATCCCTCCTGCTTCTCCCTCCACCAAATGCTATGAGTGTCATTGCTGAGGTCATTATCAACAGGACTGTGTCTACCACAAATGCCCTCACTGTCACGAGTTCGCCCCCAGACACATCTCGGCTCAGTTTCTACTTTTCCAATGTGGCTTCTGTAGCAACTGGGGTCATACTAACCATTTCTGCCCCCATCAGCATTGTGGAATCTGTAGTGAACCTGGGCACATCATGGGTAAGTGTCCATTTGAGGTTGCTTCTCCCTCCCAGCAGAGCGCCATTTTTGGGCCTGGGACCTCCCTTTGGTGAGACCTTCAGTTGGAACAGGATTGTGGTCGAGCCTGGGGCTCGATTATATGAAGGGGGTAATGTTACAGTTTTACTTCCCTTTCATCACATCTTATTACTAATTCAATTTGCTTCCATCATCTCCTATTGAGGAAGGCATATCCCTCGCGTTCGGACTGCATATATGTTTCTATGCAGACCCTCATCCATCTTTCTCTGTTGTCTCCCTCTAGACAATGCTTGTATCATGTCTACTTCTTTGGACTCTCCTCCTAGCTAAGCTCTCCTTATGCTTAGTCATCATCCTTCTGTCCATAGTATTCTTCTCGATTCCATGGTCTGTGCATCATCTTATCCCTATAAATAGATGGTCACTCTCACATGTATTCCCTATTCTTGATCTGCACAATACTAGTGTATTATCAATTGTCATCCCTAGTCCCTTAGTCTGAGTCTTAGCTACATAATCTAAGACTCTGTTGCCTTAAGATCTATGCGACCTTAAGTCTCCATTGCCCAGACGTCTTCGCGACCTCTAGTCAATCCTTCGAGTCTTGCCAGTCTTTGAGACTACAAGTTATATTAGTCATCGATCCCTGATCAGACATTAGTCTCTTCATGAATATCACCTGATTATCAATCCTCCCTCGAATTCTCCTCTTTGGAATGCTATGCTGTAGAGATCCATAGGTCTCTATGGTTGTAAACCACTATTTCAATGGGTTTCACCATCACTGCATCATCACCCTTGTCATTTATTCCACCTGCTGTCCAATCCGGAGCCAGTCCCATCCACCTCTGGTCCCATCCGTCGAAGTCCAGTAGTCCAAGTAAGTCTGCCTGGTCATATACTAGACCAGTCCTTTGTCGTTTCGTCACCCCTTCTTTACTGGTCTTTTAAAGAGCTTTTCACATGATTACGGACACCATTTATATCACTCCACAATTAGCTACATTTGTATTAGTTCATCCGGATGAGTCTGGACTATAAGTACCATGTACTTAGGATTTTACAATCCAGTTTCCTTCACGTTGGATTCTCACCATGCCACCATATCTGTCCAAATCGTCTCTGGCCTGTCGCCATTATCATTTGTCACATCCCCAATGCTTCCCACTTGTCACCTTCTCTACTCCGGACTTCCGGACTTCTTCCAGTCTTCTTTTGGACTGTTCTCCCTTGGGCAGCACCCACTTGGGCAGGTTTCTCTTCAGCTTCTCTTTGTAGTTGGACCCCTTTGGGATGATACTCGTCTCATTCAACCTTCCTGCAGGCTCAGGACTACTCTCTGCTAGTCCTCCGAGTCAAGATTACTGTTTTACAATGCATAACACTTGCTGCCCACGAATCTGCCTGAAAACTCATGACCAACCAGTCACTCTGAAAGTTCACCCCATGGAAGGTTGGAGATAAAGTTTGGCTCAAAGCCACCAATCTCCACCTCCAACTCCCCTCTAGGAAACTTGCCTCCAAGAGATATGAACCATTTGAGATCTCCCAAGTCTTATCCCCGATATCTTACCACCTTCGACTCCCCTCCACGTGGCGCATACATGATGTCTTCCACGCCACCCTCTTATCTCCTTATTGCACCTCTGAACCATATGGCACACCCTTCCTACATCCACCACCTGATGTTATCAATTACAAAGAAGAGTATGAAGTAGAAACAATCTGCAGTCACAAAGGACCCCAAACCAAACTCTGGTTTCTGACCTCATGGAAAGGATACCTGAGATCCGAAGACACCTGGGAACCTGAAACCAACTTATGTCACACAAAAAATATCCTCACTGCTTATAAATGCCTTCACTCCCTTTAGCCACTCCTTGCCCATAAGACATCAGTCTCTTCGTGAGTATCGCCTTGTGAGCAATGAGTATATGCCCCTCACTCTCCTATTCTTCCTAGACAATGTCCTCACTTTCTGCCTTGATGATCTCCTCCCCTGCATCCTCCTCCTCATCCTCTCAATCACTCTTGCGATCACAACATGCCTTCCCTGGATTTCTATCCGAGCACAACAGACTCTCACTATTCCCTGCCATCCTTGAAACTCCTGCCCTCACCTGTGCCATAGAGCTCCACCCCCTGTTCCCTGAGGATGAAGTCATCCACTCTTTGATTCGAACCTACCACACTGTCACCTCCACCCTCAGACTTGCCAAGTTGCTCACCCCACCAGACCCTTCCATTTGTTTCATCCTGACTGAAGCCTCCTGCCACTCTCTAGTCATGCTATCCCTCCATGGGTTCGGATCCTATGTGGAAGAAATTCCCCACAGCCTGATTTACCCCACCGTGTGATGAATCTTGTCCTTTCTCACCACCATCCAATGAGATCTGTACATCCACTCCGTTGAAAGCTTCCTGCCTTCCCAACCCAGGGAACTACCCCTCCCTATTCCCCCTTCTCACTCTGCTCTGCTGACTGCTCACCTCACCTCCCCTCCCCCTCCTGACACACCCACTGTTGTTGCCTCCTCTGCCCCCTCAGATGCAGAATCTGATGAAGAACCCCCCGCCCCCACCTTTCCAGTTACTACTACCCCACAGATGTTGGTCATGCCCAATGGGAACACCATTATGTTCTTCTCTTTTCGAGTCCTCCCTTGCCCTGATGCCCTTTATCTCCCTCCAGCTGTTGCCACCATCCAATGCTTTCAATGTGATCACCGAGATCACTATAAACAGGACTATGTCTACTACGAGTGCCCCCATTGTCATGAGTACTCTCCTGGACATAACACCGCTCAATGTTTACTTTTCCAATGTGGCTTCTGTAGCAACTGGGGCCATACGGACCATTTCTGCCCCCATTGGAACTGTGGAATTTGCAGTGAATCTGGGCATGTCCTTGGCAACTGTCCATTTGAGATTGCTTCCCCATCCCACCAGAGTGCCATTTTCAGGCCTGGGACCTCCCTTAGGTAACTCGTTTGGATGAATGGGGTAGTGGTTGAGCCTGGGGCTCGAATTTACGAAGGGGGTAATGTTATAGTTTTTCTTCCTTTTTATTGCGTTCTTTTCATTGTCCAGTTTGCCTTGATCATCTCTTATTGAGGGAGATGCTTTCCACATGTCCAGACCACTTATCTCTTCCTTTGTGGACCTTCCTCCATCTTCCTATGTCATCTTCCCCTGAACTCTGACTGTGTAATGTCTGTCTCTATGGACACCACTCCTAACTAGGCTCTCTTATGCTTAGTCATCTTCTTACCTTCCATAGTATTCTCCACGTTTCCATGATCTGTGCACTATAGATCTACATACATATATAGCGTCTTCACTCCCATGTAAAACCATTCTTGATCTGCACAATATTAGCATAACATCTAGAGTCACCCTAGTCTCAGATCTAAAGTCTTAGTAATCCTAAGATTTAGCTTACATCACTGCCTTAGCGACTCTAATGGCTCTCCATAAGTCTCAATATCTATCAGACATTGGTCTCTTCATGAGTATCACCTGATAGTCAAACTCTCTTGAGTCCTAGTCTATCTTCATATGCTACGTGTAACACCGATGTACCACAATGTAATCCAGCATCGATGACTGATTGCTTGAACCTATGAAACTCTGCTAGCAACTCAACGATGGAATCAATGGAGGTA
Organism: Retiboletus flavoniger; assembly: GCA_038089835.1. NCBI lineage: Eukaryota > Fungi > Basidiomycota > Agaricomycetes > Boletales > Boletaceae > Retiboletus > Retiboletus flavoniger. The sequence continues at coordinate 4,889 of JBBPLO010000969.1, read as the reverse complement.
TCAGTGAATGTAGGCACTTGAGCCTTGTAGATAAAATCAATCATGGCTCAAACTGCACAGACAAAATCTGGTGGGACAGTGCCTGCAATGGATGCAACAATTGTCCATTGTAAGTCCTGGTGCTCCTGACTGGTCATTTGTTTGATATGAGAGACTCCATTGGAAAAGTGCCACATACCAACCTGCTTATGTTGACTCTGATAGTGGGCATTTAACTTGTCTGGACCCAGCCCTTCTTTACACCACTTTAAAATATGATTGAAGAAGAACTTGTGTAGGGTGTGCAGGATTTCGGGGGTGAGGAATATCGTGGGGTCAGCAAAGCACCAGTCCCTCCAAAAAGGGAGGTGCACGTCACTAAGACTGAGCTCTTTTGCAGCCTCCAGGAACTCCTGAACCTTCCACGGATTGATACACTAAAAAAGGCCATGGATTTGTTGAAGCATATGCAGCCCAGAGTAAGGCAGGCATGGGGTAGCATCAGAAAATTGGGTTTTGGTGGCAAGTGTTATGGGTGATGCATTCTGTGCAATGCATGCAATCATGAGCTGTTCTGGCAGATCAGCTATGTATCCAATGAGGGGTGTAAAACAGTAGCACTTGAATCTGGCAGGATTGGCCATGTATTTACCTTGAGAAGCTACTAATTTGAGGGGGCTGCACACAATGTCCATGCAGCGGTGCCAGAGCCTGGCTTGGAGGACTGCTGCATAGTCACTGTGTGCAATGAATTGAGCCATGGGCATGTATGCAATGCAAGACCATGCATGGGCTGTTGCTTTCATCTGTAGATCAGAGTAAATATTCCCTATGGTTAAGAATAGGGGATGTATTTCAAGGTTCCCAGTGTGTCACATAATGGGAGTTTTGTCAGAAGCGAGTATGATAGGAATGATTGTGGCACCAATGGGAAGAGAGTTCTGATGACATGATGAGCATCAAGAGATAAGAGAACAAGCCTGGGGTACACAGTTGGCTTACCTGTATCCTGAATACCTCTTTTGAGGACATCCACTTGCCATATTCACGGTCATTGTATGTAGTGTATACTTTGTGGGGGTCTAGACACATGTGTTGACAGAATACTGGATTACCAAAAATCATTTGCATGACATCGAAGGCATCTTGCCAAAGTAGATAGACTGGATGGACTGTAACATACTTGTCCATCTCTATTTTTGTGCAGTGCCACCACAGACCTTGAGGTAGGGAGTCCATCCATGAAAAAAGCTTGTCCACAGACTTGAAAGACAGTTTAACTCTCTTCTGAAACTGAATTTATTAGGACAACTATTAGTAACAATGTAAGGAAGACGGTTGTCACTCACCCATTTGAGCTTTAAGAATCAGGTAATTTGCCCTCAATTCAGGTTCTCACACAAGTATTTCCCGAGTTCCCATTCACCTCTGTCTGAAAATGGATAGTAGGCATTCTTCTGATGTGCTTGTCCGATGTCTTCATCATATCAGGTAGATTCTGCAGCTAGACGTTCAAGCATGTTCTGTGCTTTACCATAGATATATGCTGAATTTGGGTGATATCAGCCTTGACGAGATGTGGTTTGCTGAGCAGAAAAAGCAGGAGGTGGGAATTGGCTTTCATTTGGGGTGTGGTCATTATTGAGGTGCGACCAAACGGAATTGATGGAAGTCAAAGGCACCAAACAGAGTGGGCAGACAAATTTGTGAGAGGTGAGTACTGGTGAAAGTTGAACTTTAACCCAATCAATGTACTCACTCTTTGTCGGATGCCAAACTACATGTATTATCGAATGGTTGGTTGTATTGCTCGTCAACTTGGAATTGTTCCATCATTGTACTGTCCCTCACTTGCTGGCTTTGCATCTTTCAACGAACAAGTCTTTTGAAACTCCACACAAGTTGACTCTTGTTGTACCATTCCCTTTGTAAACTCATTGTTGATATGTCTTCTGTCACAATTGTGCAATCCCTGCTGTCCAGCCCTACCAGTTCTCTAACATATTTTGACAACCAGAGCGATCCCATAGAATTAGTGCTGCCAAAGTTCAGTTCAGAACCTGGGTTTGAACCTGAACCTCTGAACTGAACCTAAGGTTCAGGTTCAGTTCAGGTTCAGGTTCAGGTTCAGAGGCTGATAATTTTTAGAGAACCAGTTCAAACTAGTTCGAACCTTGTAGAACTTGTCAAAATTATTCTTGACACATGTATCTGTACAATTAGCTGTCAAAAATAGCAGCCACACAGTAAATCTTATTTCAACCATTTGCATCTCAAACTCTTTCTGCACTGCTAGTACCACCACCCCACCCATGTCCAGCCACCAAGGTGCCCTCAATCCTGATGACTAATCTTCTATACAGCTTTGGATCCAAACTTTAAGGTGAAATACACCATGATCAAATGGAATTCTATGTTCTATGAGAAGGGAATAAAAGCTTTGGAGCAGACAGTAAGTATATCATATAAATGATATTTGTTAGCATTCTGATAAAAATTATATAGTTTGATACCTATGCTGCTATATTGGCTGCAGAAAAACCTGCTCAGTTAGTGGCTCTTCCTGCAGGTTAGTACTTTGATATAAAAATATTATATTGTACTCATTTGCTTCTTTTAGATTCTAACATCAAAGGAGAAGGATATGGTGATTCTATGATGTGCAAAATAATTCAAGCTTGGAAGGAAAGAGAGAGGCATAGCTCAAATACTTGTCAAGAGCTAAAAAAACTACTTAGAAAGCCCATTAGAGGAAGTAGATGATAGAGTCAAGTGGTGGGGTGTAAGTGCAAAAACTCATTTTTTAAATTTTGAATGTGATACTAATATTCATTAGTATCACTCCACATAATATCCAGTCTTGTCAAGAATGGCTCAGGATTATTTGGCCATCCAAGGATCTTTTGTTACCTCTGAGCAAGTATTTTCTCAAGCTGGACTAACTGTGACTTTATTGTGCAATGGTCTTCATCCAGACATAGTAAAAGCACCAAATCATATTATCCAGGCACCATTGAAAAGCCAATGATGAGTACTTTATCCAACCCCACCAATGCTAAGCAGAGTTCCCATGCTATGAGGTGCTACATTGCCACTAGTCCAAAACTGCAAAACATTGCAACAGTTTTTGAGCTCACCATATACTAGTGGAGATTTGGCTGCTCAGAGTGAAGCTTTGCAATGGGAGGATAAATCCTGGACCATAAAGATTTGATATCACACTGGCAATGTAATTATTATGTATCCTGAAAAATGATTGTATCTAGAAGGGTATGAAAAAATATTGGAGGTTCTGGGTTCTGAACTAGTTCAGGTTCAGATTCAGGTTCAGAAAATAGTAGTAGGTTCAGGTTCAGGTTTAGCCCAGAGAAGCCCTGAACTGAACTGAACTGAACTTTGGCAGCACTACATGGAATTCGAATTCTTCTTATCCCCAGCGAAAGACTCTGTGGCCAGTATTCGGTTTTACCCATATCCAAAGTGCCACACCCTCCACCCTGCCCATAAGCACCCTTATGCAATATTGGCCCAAAGTCAAGGCCCTTGTCACACCTCTGCAGGCCACAAGCTGAACCCATCCGAAGTAGAATTCCAGGTACTTATTTTTTTGGTGTTATTAATACCCTTCCTTAGGCTATGGAGATTTTTATGCATGGCATCAAGGCCCTGCCTAATGATATTCTCCAATCTGCCATGCTTGAGAAGTATGCATCAGCAGAAAGGAGTCATCATCAACTGCTCCTCGCTACTTGGGATCTTGAAGGAACAAAACACAGGGTTCACATGTTGGAGTGAATACAACACTATGTTACATGCAGCATACACAATGATCTTGGTCTGGGACTCGAGAGAGTAGAAGACTTCTAGGCAATACTCATGAAGAGACCGATGTCTAGAAGAGACTTCTTCAAGGCACTTAGGAAGACTTAGAATCACTAAGCCTCAGACAAGGACTAGGGATGATAGTTGATAGTATGCTAATATTGCGCAGATCAAGAATGGATTCTTACAAGAGTTCGAGATGACTATTTAAAATGGAAAGGAATGCACATAGACCATAGAACAAGAAAAAAGCCTATGGAAGGGATAGGGGACGACTAAGTGTGAGAAAGCTTAGTTTGGAGTAAGGTTCATATGGAGTGCAACAAAGTAATTGGAATTGAGAGGTAAATGACTAATGAAAAGGGAAAAGGGTCTGCCAAGGAAGAGATAAGTGGTCCAAACACATGGAGTGCATGTTCCTCTGTAAGAGATGATAGATGCAAACTGGACTAGAAGTAGGACACAATGAAAAGGAAGAAAAATTGTAACATTACCCCCTTCGTATAATTGAGCCCCAGGCTCAACTACTAACCTGCTCCATCCGAAAGGATCAGCTGGTCAGGGAACCCAGGCCAAAGACAGTGCTCTGTTGAGAGGGGGAAGCAACCTCAAATGGACAGTTACCCATGATGTGCCCAGGTTGGTGACAAATTTCACAGTTGCGGTGGGGGCAAAATTGATCAGTATGTCCCTAGTTGTGATAGTAGCCACATTGGAAAAGAAGACATTGAGTCATGATATGTCTGGGGGCGTACTCATTGCAATGAGTACATTTGTAATGGAGGCAGTCCTGGAGATAATAACCTCGTAGGCCACACTGAAAGCAAACAGTGGTGGAGGTGGCAGGGGCAAGGTGAAGTGCATCCAAACAGGGAAGGACTTGGACTGGGGAGGACATGACAAAATTCCCGTTAGGGAGTTTGAGATGTTGTGGAGAAGTGGTAACTGGGATAGTGGTGGGTGGAGGTTCCTTGTCAGATTCGAACTCAGAAGGTTTGGAGGAGGCTATGATGGTGGGGGTATCAGGTGGGGGTGGGGATGAGAGGTAGGAGGCAAGGGGGGAGGAACGAGAAGGGGGAATGGGAAGT
>JBBPLO010000968.1:0-13270 GCA_038089835.1 Retiboletus flavoniger | reverse complement strand
CGGCAGTTCCATCGTCTGATAGCAAATTGGGGTCAAAGAACACTTCGCCATTGGCTCCCCCTTCTTCGTCGTCGTCGTCCTCGATCTCTTGTAGATGAGGGATTTCTTCGTCGGCTACTTCGGCGACCTTCTTGGTAGGTCGGTTTTGGGTACCTGTGGGATGCTGTTGGGAGAAGGTGGGACATTTGAAGGAGGGATGGCCAGGTTGTCAACATCTGAAGCATAACTTCTTTTCGACGCATCGTTTTCTTTCTTCAGGAGTAAGTTTCCCGATGGCATGGACTACGTCTACGTCCATGGCGTTTGGGTCCTTCCGGGGGGAGCTCGAGGAGGAGGGAGTAGTTTGAGAGGTCGGGCGGTACATTCTTTTGACGATCTCTTGGGTCCTTTCCCACATGGTCTGGAAGTGGGTTGCCTTTTTGTACCAGTCCTCGATGGTCATCGGAGGGGTTTCCATGGAGTAGATTTTCATCATCAGAGGTTGGGGGAGACCTGCTGAGAAGTATGCTATAAGAACGTTGTCGTTGAGTATCTTCGAGATGACGACGTTGCGACGGAAGTCGGCAATGTAGTTGATTAGAGAGGGCTCGTAGGTCCCTTTCTTTTTGATCATTCGCGTGGTAGTGAGCCATGCGATGGCGTTGCCAATCAAATCTTGGTGTTCGAAGGCAATTTTGAACTCATTTACGAAGGCGGGGAGAGTTCCGAGGGTGATGATTCTGGTGACCATACACTTCTGGCGGAAAGTGGCAGCCCAGGTGGCGGCTGACCCTTTGGTCATGTGCAAGAGGGCGAAGGCGATTCATTTAGCATCAGTGTCGTAGACATCCTCATTAACGAGGAGGTAGAATTGCACAGTGTGGAGCCACTGTACCGCTGTATCAGGGGACCCATCGAAGGGTGTAGGGGCTCCAAGATGGAGTTCCTTTCCTGAGGACATGGTTTTTCTGGGTGAAGTTGGCCAAGGGAATGGGGGACGCATTCTAGATAGAGGGTACCCAGTAAGCACTGGGTGTGGCGGAGGTCTGGGAGGGAGAGGAAAGACAGGTTGCATGGCAATGGGAGTGGGAGAAGGAGGGATAGGAACTCTCGAAAGGTTGAGTTGGGCGGAAAGATCGTGGGTGAGCTGGAGGGTTTCCTCCTGCTCTTCTCGGGTTGTTGGGTTGACTTTGTGGTTGGAGTGGTCTAAGGACGAGGGGGACGAGGGGTCCGGAGATGAGGGTTGTTCAGGGATGATGTCTCGGGGACGGAACCACCTGGTAGGGGTTTGGGGGTCAATGGTGGCGCATTGCCCAGGGAATCACCCTGTGCAGGCTGAATGCAGGAGAGTGGTTAGGAGGTGAGACGACCTAGTAGTCGCTCGTAGGGAGAAGCTTAGTCTTTTGTTATGTCGGGCTAGAACCGACAGGGTCTCGAGTGAGTTAACGGCCTCGATAAGGGACGAACAAGGTGGACTTAGGAAAGTACGACGAGAGAGGACTTCGAAGTACGACGAGTACAGGTCTAGTGCCTAGTATGTGGACGAGCATAGGTCTAATGCCTACAGCCGAAGGTGGAGGTTACTCGTTGGGAAGACCCGCAGAGTCAGAGGTTAGGAGTCTAAGGGGATTCCTTAGTTCCTGGACGAAGGTCAAAGGAGGAGACTTTCGGGGAGTGCCCGTAAGCTCTTAGTGTGTCACTGCGGATGATGATGAGGGGAGCGAGGAGGCCAAGTAACTCGTAGTATTCGAGAAGACTAAGCTTAAGGAAATACAAGCGAGAGTGCGAGGTTTAAATATGGCTACCAGGGGGTTACGTAAGGGAACGCGTCAGCATCAAAGATAAGGAGTGAGTCAGTGAGATAAGGGCTGAGTCACGACGAGTCATATCTAATAATACAACGGTTCCATAGAACGTCATAGAAGGACGGAGAAGTGGGAGGAACCGGAAGGGTGGTACACGGGGTAGCAACAGCATACCTGAGGTCCGAAGGCGATGAGGACCGAACGAGACTTAGCTAAGTAAAAGTAAGAAAAAAGAAAAGGATAGGAGACCGAGTCTCGTATTGTAACAAGGAGACTGTTACGAACTCTTATCTTTACCTTTACTTTTCACTTATATCACAGTAGTAATAAGACCTCTACCGATGATTTTCATCTTCTTGATCACATGACCATACGTCATATCACGTGCTCAGTCTAGACCTATGACGTCACATATCACGTGACTGGTCCAGACCTTTCTATTTTTGCTATCTCTTATCTATGACATCATACCTTAGTAAGGACTATGTCATCGCTTATTAATACCTATGCGCACGGACCAACAGACATACATGTACAAACAATATAAGTAGTATATATAATCAATCGATACCAACAGAACTCTTAGTCAAGTTCTTGTTGGTTTTCCCCATCACTGCTTACTCGCAAGTCAGTATCTAGTTGTGTGTCACCTTAGCCCTAGTGGTTTGAGGTTGTCAACAGAGACTATCGAAACCCCCAGAGGGAGGTAAATCGGTGATCAGATCACAGGAGATCTGTTGGAATGGGCAGGAGCAAGTGGAGTGAATGGGAATGAGGGGTGGAGTAGTCAGATGAGTGTTGGTTTTATTTTGTTAGCATGTGGCACAACTGGAGACATAGGAACGGATGTAGGCCACCATAGCTGGCCACCAGTACTGGGCGGAGACAAGTTGGCAGGTTTTGAGAAAGCTGGGGTGGCCAGCAGAGAGGTGGTCATGGTGTTTGGCCAGAATGGCCTGGCGGGCATCTGGTGGGGCGTAGACACGGCCATTGAATGTGAGAAGACCATTGATGGTTTGCCACAGTGAGAGGTGGGAGCAGAAGGCAGCGGGGAGTTTATTGGAGATGGATTGGAGGGCAGCAAGGGTAGTGGCATCGACCTTGCAGCCCTCTTTGATCTGGTTGGTGAGAAGGGTATCTATGGAGGAGACAAAGAGATCCACGGAGAGGAGAGTGGTGTTGGAGTTGTCCAGCTCTTTCGAGTCATGGTCTGATCATCGGGACAGGGTGTCTGGTCCGGCAAGTTGTGCAGCGGGAGTATAGGAGAATTTTAGATCGAAGTTGGCAAGGTCAAGGAGCCAGCGAGCCTGGCAGTGGTTTAGATCTTGGGGTTTTCGGAAGTACGTGAGGTTTTTGTGGTCTGTGAAGACCTGGACTGGGAAGGGGGAACCATGGAGGTAATGTTTCCACACCTGGAGAGTGTGGATGACCACGAGGAGTTCTCGGTCGTGGATGTCATAGTTTTGTTCTGCGGGGAGGAAAGACTGGGAGATGAAGGAACAGGGTTTCCATTCCCCATTCTCATCAAGCTGTTGGAGGATATCCCCAGTGGCGAACTTGGAGGCATCAGTGGCAATGGCAAACTGGGCTGCCGTGTTGGGGAGGCAGAGTATAGGTCGTATGAGGAAGCATGCTTTGAGGTTGTCGAATGCAGTTTGACATTTGGTGGACCATTCCCAGGGTTGGGTCTTTTTGGTGAGATCGATGAGTAGTTGAGCAATGGTGGAGTAGTTGGCGATGAAGCATCTGTAGAAGTTAGCGAATCCAAGGAAGGACCAGACTTGCTTCACAGTTGAAGGTGCAGGCCATTTGGAGATACCCTCGAGTTTCATGGGGTCCATGGCAGCATGTCCTGGGCGGATGATCATGCCGAGGTATTCAACTTCGCTGGTGGGGAACTTGCACTTCTCGAGTTTAAGGTGGAGGTCGAGTTCCGTCATTTGTTGGAGTATGCGTTTGGTGCATTCCATGTGGAGGTTGTCATCTGGGGAGAAAATTAGGAGGTCGTCCATATAGATGATGAGCCATTCTTCGGCGATCATGTTGTGGAAGGAGTCATTCATGAACCTTTGGAAGGTGGCTGGAGAGTTAGTGAGTTCAAAGAACATCACATTAGGCTGGAACAGCCCCCGATGGGTGACAAAGGCTGCTTTCCATCAGTCTTTGGGTTTGATTTGGACATTGTTGTACCCCCATCACATGTCGAATTTGCGGAGCTTGTCAATAAGCTCGGAGATCAGTGGTAGGGGGTAGATGTCCTGTATGGTCGCCTCATTGAGTTTCTGGTAGTCTTGGCAGGGATGGAGTCCTCCATCCTTTTTATGGACGAAGAAAAAGAGGGATGCCTGGGAGGAGTTAGACAGGGAGATCTTTCTGGTGGCGAGATTTTCGTCAATGAACTTGTCTGCTGCCTCCTTCTCAGCAGGAGACAAGGGGTAGATCTTACCAATGGTGGGTTTGAAGTCTGCCTTGAGCTTGATCTCATGGTCATAGGGTCGAGATGGGGGGAGGTGATCAGCAGCATCCTTGGAGAATACTGAAGCGAATTGTTGGTATTCCTCCAGGAGGGAGACCTTTGGTGCATTGAGGGCCTCAGCTTTTGCTAGTTCCATGGCTTGGGTGATTTTGGCGATCTGGGAGGTTTGGAGGAATCTCGAACCATAGCACATGATTTGGAACACTGTGCGGTTGCAGATAGTGACGGAGTTGAATATATCCTTGGTAGTCCAATCATTGTAGTTTTGGAGGTGGTCTTGGGACACCACCCGCACAGGGATGGAATTGGGCTCATGGATGGGGAAAGTGTAGACCTTGTTGTGTCAGTCTTGATCTAGGCAGACCTTTTCATTACAGAGTTTTGATTGGTCCGTGGTCTCATTGAGGAATAGGGTCCTTTTGGCCCAGTCGATCTTTGGGTTGTTGGCGCGAAGCCAGGGGAGTCTGAGGATGACATTGTCTCGTCCAAGGTGCATGATGTGGAGGAGGACTTGGTGAGTGAGTCTGCCGACAATGATGAAGAGGAAAGTAGTATGGGTGATCTTCCCTTTTTGGTTGAGGGATCCATTGGCATTTCAGGCCAGGATTGGGGTGGAGAGTTTCATGGTGGGTAGTTTGTGTTTGGCCATGAATGCTCGATTGATGCAGGAGATGTTTGCTCTGCTATCTACAAGAGCGAAGGTGTTGACAGTTTTCTTCGTGTATGTGGGGCGAACGACTTGAATGGGGATTTGCATTGATTTCATAGTTGTGTTTACAAGTACAGAGTTTATAAAGGAAGGGGCTAATGTCGAGGTAGGCTTCCTTGTCAAAAATCCTGGAGGAAGACTGCTTTTACACATTCTTCATCTTCGTTTTCATCATCATCGTCCTTGATCTCTTGGAGACGAGGGATTTCTTCTTCAGCTATTTCAGCGACCTTCTTGGTAGGTCGACCTGGAGTACCTGTGGGATGCTGTGGGGAAAAGGCAGGGCAGTGGAGGGACGAATGTCCCAGCTGGTGGCATTGGAAACAGAGTTTCTTCTCGATGCATTGTTTTTGTTCTTTGGGGGTTAGTTTCCTAATGGTGCAGACAACGTCTACATCCATAGCATTGGGATCCTTTCAGGGGGTATAGAACGATGAGGGGGCATTCTGGGAGGTAGGATGGTAAGTCCTTTTGGTGATTTCTTGAGTTCGTTCCCACATCATTTGGAAGTGGGTGGCCTTCTTGTACCAGTCTTCGATGGTAGTCGGCGGAGTTTCCATGGAGTAGATTTTCATCATCAGGGGTTGTGGCAGGCCCACAGAGAGATAAGCGATGAGGACGTTATTGTCCATTATCTTGGAGACGACCACATTGTTGCAGAAGTCGGCGATGTACTTGGTGAGAGAGGGTTCGTAGGTCCCTTTCTTTTTGATCATTCGTGTGGTGGTGAGTCAGGTGATGGCATTGCCGATCGAGTCTTGATGCTTGAAGGTGGTTTGGAATTCAGTGACAAAGATGGGGAAGGTTCCCAGGGTGATAATGCCTGTGGTCATGCATTTTTGGTGGAAGGTGGCGGCCCAGGTGGTGGCGGACCCTTTGGTCATGTGGGAGAGGGCAAACACGATTCGTTTAGCGTCAGTGTCATAGACATCCTTATTGACAAGGAGGTAGAACTGTACAGTGTTGAGCCACTGCATGGCTGTATCAGGAGACCCATCGAAGGGTGTAGGGGCTCCAAGATGAAGTTCCTTTCCAGTGGACATAGTCTTTCTGGTTGGAGGCAGCCAAGGGAATGGGGGATGTGCTCAAGATAAAGGGTATCCAGTGAGCACCGGGTGAGGGGTAGGTTTGAAAGGGAGAGGAAAGATGGGTTGCATGGTAATGGGAGTGGGGGATGGAGGGGTAGGAACTCTCGGAAGGTTGAGTTGGGTGGAAAGGTCGTGGGAGAGTTGGAGGGTCTCCTCTTGTTCTTTGCAGGTGATGGGGTTGACGTCTTGATCTGAGTGATCAAGGGAGGAGGGGGATGAGGATTTAGGGGACAAAGGTTGTTCTGGAACAATACCTCGAGGGAGAAACCACTGGGTAGGGGTTGTTGGATCAATGGTGGTGCATTGCCCAGGGAATCACCCCATTCGGACCGAGGGCGGGAGTGGGATGAGGAGTGGGAACGACCTAGTAGTTGCCCGTAGAGAGAAGCTTAGTCTTTTGTTATGTCGGACTAGGACTGACAGGTTCTCGAGTGAGTGACTGCCTCAACGAAGGATGAATGAGGTGGACTTAGGGATGTATGCCAACAGAGGACTTCGGGGTATGATGAGGTGTAGGTCCAATGCCTAACACTGGAGACGAAGGTTACTCATAGGGGAATACCCGTGGAGTTGCAGAGAGAGTCAAAGGGGATTCCTTGACTTGGGTGGACAAAGGACAAGGGAAGACTCAAGGGGAAGTCCCTTAGTCTTAGTGTATCGATACTGTCGACAATGAGAGGAGCGAGGAGGAGGCAAAGTAACTCATAGTATTTGAGAAGACTAAGCTTAGAGAGTACAAGTGAGAACGCAGGGTTTAAATATTACTACTTGAGGGGTTATGTAAGGTGACGCATCAGCGTCAGAGATAAGAGAGTGAGTCAGCCGATAAGGACTGAGTCACAATGAGTCATATCTAATAATACAATGGTCCCAGAGAAGGCTGATCATCAGTGAAGTATGGGAGGAACCACGGAGGTGGAACATAGGGTAGCAACGGCATTCCTAAAGTCCAGAGCAACGGAGGAGCAATGAGACTTAGCTAAGTAGAAAAGAAAAGGAAAAAGAAATAGAGTGCATCTATGATTGTAACACATTTGGCCAGGTCAAGGTCAAGTGCATCAGCGTGTTCCTGTGTGAATCGAGTTCCTGGCATGAAGTCCGGGGGGTTAGCAGGTAATGGAATGAGACTGGCAAGAGGATCGTCCGGTAACCAGCACAGAATGTGGTACTCCTTCTCAAGAGGAGCCATGACTGACCGGACCTTTTTTGTGACCAGCTTGTAAGCCAGTGAATGGGAAACAAGATCAAAGGTATAGAGAGAAGAAAGTGTGAGGATATGTGATGAAGACGGAGCAGACTGGGTAGATGACGAAAAATCATAGGCAGATGAAGGAGTAGCAGCAGGTAAGTCCATGTGCGAAATGTGGAAACAAGACTGAGGCAAGGATGGAAACAAGGCGGACAAATAGAAAAACGAATTGGTAGGTCCATCAGCATCTGCAAGACCCATCTCAATGATGGACTTGTGATTAGTGCAGAACAGACCGCATCAGCAGCGCAGACATCCTTTGGTCCAAGTGCATGTCAGCAGTTTGTATACTTTGCCTGAGTTAGGGTCTTGGAGCATAATAGTCTGTGTGCCATCAGGGAAATCATCAGTGGATGTGCTCATAAGACAATGAAAAGGTCAGCCGAGTAATAAGTCAAAGTTAGCCCTAGGGACTACCTGGACCTGGAGACAAACCTTGCCGGCTCCGAAGTCCAGGCAAAGGTTCTCGACAACACTGATGGTCAACTCGGTGCTAGCGTTAGTGTTTGACATTGTCATGACATGGTCTGACCAGACTGGAAGACCGAGGTCCGTCCATACCCGTTTAGGCATGGTGATGATCTCTGAACCAGTATCTAAGACCGCAGTGATGGTGCATCCAGTACCGAGTACTTTTGTGTCAAGTGACCATAACAGAATACTGTGATGCACTACAATGAGGCCGTCATTGTTCCAGTGAACTTGGTCCCTGAATTCACACTCCACAGCACCAGGGTCATGACCAGCAAGTTCGTTGACCTGTACAATGTTAGTAGACATGGGGATATGCTTGGTAGTAGAAAGCTCCCAGAGTTGCTTGTGAACCTCCGGGGCGATGGACATGAGTTCTTTGACTGGAATCGAGATGGAAGTCTCAAGAACCTGGTCTAAGATGCGCTTCGGTGCGGTCTTGTCTTCTAAGGGAAAGGTGTATCTAAATTGCCTGGTTGGGCCAGTAGAAGCAATGTTAGTATGATCGGGGTGAAAGGGGATGTTACTTTTAGACATGGATGGGATCGGCTGAGGTGCCAGTGGTGCTGGTGTTGCAGGCCTAGGTGCTCCAGATGGCATAGTACAAGCTGCCAAGATTGCCAGAGATACAATCTCCTTGGCAACTGCAGTCATACGCGGAGCTGGGTGACTGGTCTTTCGAGAGGGCACCTCGATGCCATTGAAGCAGACTCACTTGCCCTTATCTTTAGCCTTGTCAGCTTGGAAACTAGCCCAAGCTTTGGCAATATATGGCTGAAAGTCAATGTCAGCGAGGGCAGGGTCAGCCTCAATGTCTGGATCTTCAACTGGGGCCATGAAGACTGATGGTTCGATGTCTAAAATGGCATCAGTGTCGGGACAGGTGAGTGAAAGGATTCCTGCGGTAACAGTAGTGGTGGTAGAGGTAGAGACCAGAGTGGTCATTCAGTCTAAGCTGTCTCGGAGGCAGTGAGTACCAGGCATGTGCGGAATATGTCTCCCATTGGGGAGGTAGAGCCAGCCATCTGTGCCTCGGGTCACCTTTCTGGACTGTACGTATGCCTCAATGTGAGGGCAGTTGCCCATGAAGTGAGTGGGGTCATCGCAGAACATGCAGTTCCGGTGGACTGCATGCTGCACAGCCACATTTTCTTGTTTTACAGCCAGGGCAGTGATAGGAGCTGTGACCAGTGCTGCCACTAATGGAGCAGCTTGAGGAATAGTTGGCACCAGAGCTGGTGTAGCTCAGGCAGGGTAGTATGGCTGTGCTGTGGGAAGAGTGCGAAGAGCTGAGCCTGTTAGTAAAAATTTCGTGGTGTCCACGACATCATCGACCGGATAAGAGTCTGAAGGATAATGCACAGTCATGGTGATGAGTAAACATTGGCAGACTTGGGTCTCAAGATCAGCTGGTAGACCAGCCAGAAAGAGAGCATTGTGGTCGAGGTCAGAGAGCTTCCTGGCAATGATTAGGAGCCAGGTGATCTTCAGGAACTTGCGTTGATATTCGCTGAGTTCCTCTAGGGTTCTCATCAGCTTAGCCCTATATTCCTGAACCAAGTATTGGATGTCAGCTTGACAATAACGGTTAGCTCCTTCGCAACTGGGGTATAATTTTTTAACCGCATTGATGAAGTCAGCCCATACTGCCGGAATGACAGTCACTTCTCAGAGAAGTTCCCATCCTTCCGACTCTTTGAGGTCGGTATACCGTATGGCAGCACAAATCATTTCGGCTTCCATGATACTGGCGGCTGTGCCAAGTAGTTGGATGTCTTCAAGGAAGCATGGCAATAAGGCCAGCATCTTCCTGTCAAACTTCAGGGCGTTCTGGATGCCGTGCAGGGGCATCTGTGGTGGTTGTTGGTTCATCAGAGGTGCTGGTGGCATAGGGTAGCGAGAGCTAAGAGGAGGGAGAGAGAGGGGGAAGGGTGTAGACAGGAGTACAGAAGATATGGTGGCAGAGGACAGTGTTATTGAAGGGGCCAGTGCTAAGGCCAGCGGAAGCGGTAGGTCTAAGTATGAAGTGGCGGATGGTTCTAGAAGATAGGAGAGAGATGGGGTCGATGATTCGGAAGACGATGGCAATGATGAGGAATGTTCGGAGGATAGTGGCGTGAGTGGTGAGGAAAAACGGGAGATGGGGAATGATGATTCTCTCAGCAGCATGGACTGTATAAATGCCCCAGGGACCTGACCACTGAAACTCGGGAGCTTGGATAAATCTCCCTGAGTTCAATTAGGGTCAGCAGTCTGGGTGGTAAGGGTCTGTAAAGAGACCGGTGACCATTCGTTAGTCTCAAATGGTGAAGGGGAACAGTTGCATGATGTGGTGGACCAATCAGAATGGTCTATACTTAGTGGTGACGGGTTGGAGTCGTGGTCCAACGGATGACTGATGTCAAACTTGGATAATTCAGGGAGGTCAGAGCAGTTGTGTCGAGTGTTGTGAGGTGAGACCAGTTGCAGGAATAGAGAATCTTTGCTAATTTGCAAATTCCGGAAATGGTCGAGAAAATTTTCAAGTTCTTGTCGTTGGATGGTAGGTCGAAGACTTTGGCATCTGGAGCCTCTTTGTGAATCCCTCATGGTGGGCTCCAGTTGTAAAGATCCTGCTAAGGCTGGAGGGACTTGAGAAGCATAGTCTACAAGTCCTGGCCAAAGGAAGGGTGAGGGGAGTGAATAGGTTCACCCCAAAAGGGATTCCGAGGAAAAGGAAGGTCAGAAACAAAGTCTGGAGGACTCTACCTAGAAGTCCGGTGAAGACCAGGCAGAGGACGTATAGGCAGTGGTATGACCAGTAGACCGGTCAATGAGAATGATGTCAGTGAGGACAGAAAAGAGACATAGACATTGAGCATTGGACGTTGGGCATTGGCAGAGATGATGACAAAAGCATTTAGCATGATTTGGACGTTGTGAGCAAAAGGTAGCTGTGTTGCAATATGCAATACAAAGATTTTACAGACCGGGCATGCCCGTGTCCATAACTATGGCCTAAGCGGTACTTAAGCAAAGTCAAAGATTAGCGTTTGAATGATGGGAGAAAGTTTGATGAAACAAAGACAACCCTTTCAGGCCACCATGAAACTCTAAGGTATGGCACTGATAAAGCTGATTGGCCTGGCGATAGTCAGTCATAAGTAAAAGTAAGGATGAAAGTTACTGTAGTTGACAAAAGGAAAAGGAAAAGTGGGGTAAGTAGGTAAGGATGTAATGTATGCAAAGAGAAACAAGTATGAAGGTAAAAGCAGACGGACTGGAGTAGTTCGGGGAAGACTGACGGTACTGGAGTACCAGTCTTACCACCGGACTTGGACGGAGTAATGGGCGGGAAGTCAGTAGACGTAGGAAGGAGTATACATGCACTGTAATGATGGGAAATTGGATGATATGACCATAGAGATGCACTGTTCTCTACAATGCATAACAGGCAGTGGTGTTGTTACGACGGAACCATCGGGGCAAGAAGGAACAAAGGTTGTCCGGGCAAGCATACTGGGGGAATGTGATGTTACGCGTAGCGTACAAAAGAGAACTGGAGGGTGATTCGGATCGTCTGCAGGCGATACTCACGAAGAGACCGACGTCTGGCAGAGACTTGGACAAGGAATTAACCCTAGAATCACTAGGATTACTGAGGATGGTCAAGCACACAGGTGACTCAAGAAGATTACACTAATATTGCACAGATCAAGAATGGGGAGCGGAGATACAGGAGTAGCGCGAATGATATACGAGAGAGAGAAGGAGACTTCCCACGCACGGACCAGGTAAAGCTAGGATACGACTAAGTACGAGAGAACTTAGCTAGGAGAGAATTGTCCAGGGTAATGGCTAAGCGACGGAGTCCTAAGGAAAGCAGACTAAGGATAGCGTAGAGGGTCCTCCAATAAAGAGATATACCTCCTGTGCCTGAGAGACATGATGTCTTTGGTAAGAGATCAAGGAGGAGAAATGTACTAACAGGAGGAAACGATGATGAGGAAAGAAAATTGTAACATTACCCCCTTTGTATAATCGAGCCCCAGGCTCGAGCAACCAACCATTCCTATGAAAGAGGTCCTCCGGTGGGTGACCCAACTCCAAAGATGGCACCCTGCTGGGAGGGGGATAGCACCTCAAACAGACAGTTACCGATGACATGCCCAGGTTCATGGCAAACTCCACAGTTCTGGTGGGGGCAGAAGCGTTCTGTGTAACCCCAGTTGTTACAGTAGCCACATTGGAAAAGCGCACATTCAACCGTGAGGTGACCAGGAGTGTAGAGGTGGCAGTGTCCACAGCGGTGGCGAGGACAGTCCTGACGATAGTGACCTCGCAGGCCACATTGAAAACAGGTGGTGGCAGGAGTGGCTGGGGTGGGACGGAGTATGTCTGGCCGTGGGTTAATCCGAACAGGGGAGGAGAGAACGGTGTTCCCATTGGGAAGGCGGATCTCACGTGGTTCAGTGCAAATCGGAAAGGTGGGGAGTGGGGTGGGTTCGTTCTTGATGGTGACAGGGACGAAGTACTCAACGAGGGGGAGTTCCTCGGGGGTGGTGATATGGATGGGGACGGGAGATTCCAGAGTGGGTTCGGTGGTCGGGGAGGAGGGGTAAGGGAAATCGGTAAGTCGGTCGACAAGAGGTCTAGAGCAAGGGGGGGGAATGGGGAGAGGAAGAGGACGTGGTTGGGAAAGAAGAAAATTTTCTACGTGTTGTACGTATTGGTCTCTTAGCGCGTGGGGGAGGGAGGAGAGAGCTCATCAAACTGTAGGAAAAATCAGGGTGTGGGGGATTTCTTCCACATAAATGGAGAACCCGTGAAGGGATAGAGCGATTAGGCAGTGGCGGGAGGCTTCGTTCAGAGTGAAGCATAGGGTTGGGTCGGATGGGGTTAAAGTTTTGGTGAGGTATTGAGCGGAAGCGATGGTGTGGTAGGTGTGGATGAGGGAATGGGTTACTTCGTCACTGGGGAAGCTGGGATGTGCTTCGAGGCTCAAGGAGAGAGCTGGGGTTTCCAAGACGGTGGAGAACAGGGAAAGTCTTTCCCGTTCGGGTAGATATGAGGGGAAGGCGTGTTGGGAGCGGAGTATAGATCGTGAGGATGAGGACGAGGAGGATGAGAGAGGGGAAGGGTTCCAAGAGATGGGTTGGGACATAGTAAATGAGGGGCTGGGCGAACGGGGTGGAAGGTGTGTTTGGACAAGGCGATACTCACGAAGAGACCGACTTCTTGTAAATGTTGCCTAGCCTTCTCAGAGGGAGTGGAGGTGTTTATAAGCTCGGAGGATTTCGGTAGCATGAAGAAGGTTTGATTCGGGTTCCCAAGTGTCTTCTGATCGTGGGTAACCCTTCCATGAAGTCAGGAACCGTCTCCTGGACTGCGGGCCTTTGTGACTGCGGATTACTTCAACTTCATATTCCTCTTCCTGGTTGATAATGTCAGGCGGTGGTTTTAGAAACGGGGTGCCGAAGGCCTGAGTGGTTCGGTAGGGGGATAGTAGGGCTG
>JBBPLO010000967.1:0-13272 GCA_038089835.1 Retiboletus flavoniger | reverse complement strand
GATCAGAGGGCACGATAGGTTCATCCCTAAAGGGATTCTTGCTTGGGTATGAGGTCTGGATCTTCCTTTGGTGTACTTATCCCAGAAATGGACTGGTCCAAGGTTGTCTGGACCAGCAAAAAGTAGTCTGAGGTAATCCGGCAGTTCGGATTGACAAGAGCTACAGTGGAAACATTGAATGGCGATGGAAGACATGTGGACGGCATGAAATGGCGGTGGTGAATGATACAAAACTTAAACAGTGGGTGGAAAGTGCAGGTGAGCCGGGTGCTGACATTACAAAACACCAGTACAAAACTATATAGTCCAAGGCCAAACTGAGCCACTAACTTCTAGAGGCTAAGATAACAAGGTCCGAAGTCTAGACTTTAGGGTAGGAAGGTAGCTAAGGGACATGGCAGTGTAGAGAGTGGTGTGTCTCTATGGTCATATCGCCCAATTATCCATCATTACAGCACACGCATACTTCTTCCTACACTTACTGACCTTCCGTCCGTCACTCCACCCAAGTCTGGTGGTAAGACTGGTACTCCAGTACTGTTGGTCTTCCCCAAACTACTCTGGTCCGTCCACTTTTACCTTCATACTTGTCTCTCTTTGCATACATTACATCCTTACCTACTTACCCCACTTTACCTTTTCCTTTCATTGACTACGGTGACTTTCGTCCTTACTCCTACTTATGACCGACTATTGCTGGGCCAATCGGCTTTATTGGTCCCATACCTTAGAGTTTCACGGTGGCCTGAAAGGGTCATCTTTGTTTCATCAAACTTTCTCCCATCATTCAAACACTAATCTTTGACTTTGCTTAAGTACCGCTTAAGCTGTAGTTACAGACACAGGTATGTCCGGTCCATAAAATCTTTGTATTGCATATTGCAACACAGCTCCCTTTTGCTCACAATGTCTGAACTACACTAAATGCTATCGTCATCATCTCCGCCAACGTCCAACATCCAACATCCAATGCCTACATCTCTTTTCCTCCATCACTGACAATGCTTTCATCGACCGGTCTACTGGTCATACTGCCACCCATATGTTCTCTGCCCAGTCTTCACCGGACATCTTGGTAGAGTCCTCCAGACTTCATTTCTGACCCTCCTCTTCTCTGGAATCCCTTTTGGGGTGAACCTATTCGCTCCCCTCACCCTTCCTTTGGCCAGGACTTGTAGGCTACACTTCTCAAGTCCCTCCAGCCTTAGCAGGATCTTTACAATTGGAGCCCACCACGAGGGATTCACAAAGAGGCTCCAGATGCTGAAGTCTTCAACCTACCACCCAATGACAAGAACTCAAAAATTTTCTCAACCATTTCCGGAATTTGCAAATTAGCAAAGATTCTCTATTCCTGCAACTGGTCTCACCTCACAATGCTCGACACAACTGCTCCAACCTCCCTGAATTATCTGAGTTTGACATCAGTCATCCGTTGGACCACAACTCTGACCCATCACCACTAAGTATAGACCATTCCAATGGGTCCACCGCATCACACAACCCTTCCCCTTCACTGTTTGAGACTAACGAATGGTCACTGGTCTCTTTACAGATCCTTACCACCCAGACCACTGATCCTAATCGAACTCAGGGAGATTTACCTGAGCTCCTGAGTTTCAGTGGTCAGGTCCCTGGGGAATTTATACAGTCCACACTGCTGAGAGAATCATCATTCCCCATCTCCCGTTTCTCCTCACCGCTCATGCTGCTATCTTCTGAACGTTCCTCATCATCACCATCATCCACAGAATCATCGACACCATTGCTCTCCTACCTTTTAAAACCATCCACCATCTCGTACTTAGACCTACCACTTCTGCTAGCACTAACGCCGGTCCACTCAATAACACCATCTTCCGCCACCATATCCTCCGTACTCCCATCTACACCTTTCTCCCTCCCTCTCCCTCCTCTTAGCTCTCATCACTCTATGCCACCAGCACCTCCAATGAACCAACAACTGCCACAGATGCCTCTGCACGGCACCCAGAATGCCCTGAAATTTGATGGGAAGATGCCGGCTTTGTTGCCGCACTTCCTTGAAGATGTCCAACTACTCGGCACGGCTGCCAGTATTACAGAAGCTGAAATGGTTTGTGCTGCCATATGGTATGCCGACCTCAAAGAGTCAGAGGGATGGGAACTTCTCTGAGAAGCAACCATCATTCTGGCAGTATGGGCTGACTTTGTCAATGTGGTTAAAAAGTTATATCCTGGTTGCGAAGGAGCTAACTGTTACTGTTGTGCTGACATTCAATACCTCATTCAGGAATACAGGGCTCAGTCGATGAGAATCCTAGAGGAACTCGGTGAATACCAACAAAAGTTCCTAAAGATCACTCAGCTCCTCATCATCGCCAGAAAACTCTCTGACCTCGACTGCAACGCTCTCTTTCTGGCCGGTCTACCAGCCAACCTTGAGACCCAAGTCCACCAATATCTACTCATCACTATAACTGTGCATCACCCATCAGACCCTTACCCGGTCGATGACATTGTGGACACCACGAAATTCTTACTGACTGGCTCAGCTCTTCGCACTCTCCTGGCAGCACAGCCATACTACCCTGCCTGGGCTATGCCAGCTCCAGCGCCAACTATTCCTCAAGCTGCTCCATTAGTGGCAGCACTGGTCGCAGCTCCTGTCATTGCCCCAGCCATAAAACAAGAAAACGTTGCAGTGCAGCATGCGGTTCACTGGAACTGCACGTTCTGTGATGACCCTGCTCACTTCATGGGCAACTGCCCTCACATCGAAGCATATGTACAGTCCAGAAAGGCAACCCAAGGCACAGACAGCCGGCTCTACCTCCCTAACAGGAGACGTATTCTGCACATGCCTGGTACTCGCTGCCTCCAAGACAGCTTAGACCAGATGACTACTCCGGTCACTACCTCTACCACTGCTACCATTACCGCAGGACTCCTCTCCCTCACTTGTCCTGACACTGACGCCGTTTTAGACATTGAACTGTTGGTCTTCATGGCCCTGGTCGAAGATCTGGACATTGATGCCGATCCTGCCCTTGCTGACATCGACTTTTAGCCATATATCACCAAGGCCTGGGCTAGTTTCCAGGCCGACAAGGCTAAAGATAAAGGCAAGTGAGCCTGCTTTGACGGTGTTGAGGTGCCCTCTCAAAAGACCGGTTGCCCAGCTCCACGTCCAACTGCAGTTGCCAAGGAGATCGTATCTCTGGCAATCTCAGCAGCTCACCCTACGCCATCGGGAGCATCAAGGCCTGCAACCTTGGCACCACCAGCACCTCAGCTGACCCCATCCATGTCTAAAAGTAACATCCCCTTTTGCCCCGATCATACTAACATCGCTCCTACTGCCCCAACTGGGCAATTCAGATATACCTTTCCCCTAGAAGACAAGACTGCACCAAAGCACATCTTAGACTGGGTTCTCGAGACTTCCATCTCGATCCTGGTCAAAGAACTCATGTCCATTGCCCTGGAGGTTCGCAAGCAACTCTGGGAGCTTTCTACTACCAAGTGTATCCCTGTGTCTACTAACGTTGTACAGGTCAACAAACTTGCTGGTCATGACCCCAGTGCTGTGGAGTGCAAATTTGGGGACTGAGTTCACCAGAATGATGACGGCCTCATTGTAGCGCATCACAGTATTCCGTTATGGTCACTCAACACAAAAGTACTTGGTACCGGACGCACCATCACTGCAGTCTTAGACACCAGTTCAGAGATTGTCGCCATGCCTAAACGGGTATGGACAGACCTTGGTCTTCCAGTCTGGTCGGACCACGTTATGACAATGTCGAATCCTAATGCTAGCACCAAATCAACCATTGGTGTTGTTGAGAACCTTCACCTGGACTTTGGAGCTGGCGAGGTTTGTCTCCAGGTCCAAGTAGTCCCCAGGGCTAACTTTGATCTATTACTTGGCCAACCTTTTCATTGTCTTATGAGCACATCCACTGATGATTTCCCTGACGGCACACAGACTATCATGCTCCGAGACCCTAACTTGGGCAAAGTATACAAACTGCCAATGTGCGCTTGGACCGAAGGATGTCCACACTGCCAACGTGGTCTGTTCTGCACTAATCACAAGTCCGTTGTCAAGATGGGTCTTGCAGACGCCAATGGACCTTGTAATTTGTCTTTCTATTCATCTACCTCGTACACTCCATTTGAATCCCCACTCTGGTCTTGTTTCCATGTTTCACATGTGGACTTACCTGCTGCAACTGTTACGCCGGGCTAGAGGGATACCGGCGGGGACTCAGAGTGAGCTCTAAGTGGACTCGAAGACGAAGGAGGATACTCGAGGTGTTCCGACAGAGGACTTCGGAGACACGCGTTCGAAGGGGAGTCCTTGCGAACGGAAGCAACGCCAAACGGCCTGCGAGTGAACTTCAAGGGGTTACCTTAAGTTCGGGACGAGGGTTCAAGGTGAAGGTCTCAGGGAAGTTCCCTAGGCCTTAGTGTGCTGGTGACAGGCAGCGACGAGGGAACGAGGAGTGACTTAGAACCCGTAAGATTGAGGAGACTAAGCTAAGGAGAAGTACAGATGGTATGAGGGTTTAAATACAGCCTGCCAAGGGTTACGTAAGGGGGACGCGTCAGCGTCAGAGATAAGGAGTGAGTCAGCGCGATAAGGGCTGAGTCACGACGAGTCATAGCTATTAATACAACGGTTCCGATGGAAGGTCGTGGAACGACGAAGAAGCGGAGGGAACCGGGGAAGCGGTACACGAGGCGGCAACGGCATACCTGTAGTCCGAAGATAAGAGAGGACGAAAGGAGACATAGCTAAGTGAAGAAAGAAAAGAGGAAAAAGCGAGATGGGAGACCGCGTCTCGTATCGTAACAGCAACTCCTTTATCTGCCTACAATTTTTTGTCATCTACCCAGTCCACTCTGTCTTGATCGCATATCCTCGCACTTTCTTCTCTCTATACCTTCGATCTTGTTTCCCATTCACTGGCTTACAAGCCGGTCGCAAGAAAGGTCTGGTCAGTCGTGGCTCCTCTCGAGGAGGAGTACCATGTTCTGCACCGGTTACCAGACAATCCTCTTGCCGGTCTCATTCCATTACCTGCTAACCCCCCAGACTTTGTGCTGGGAACTCGATTCACACAGGAATGTGCCAGCACACTTGACCTCGACCCAGCCAAATGGCTGTGGCCTGAGGAGCTCAAGTTGGTCTGGTGGTTAGTCTGAAACCACGAGCCGGCCTTCACTTGGATTCCAACCGAGCAAGGTCGCTTAGACGAACGGTACTTCCCACCAGTCAAGATTCCAACGGTCCCCCATATGCCATGGATCCTTCACAATATTCCCATACCACCATTTTCATGGGACCAAGCCATCCAAATCATCAAAGACTGGATTGCCTCCAGAGTCTATGAACCGTCCACCACTACTTACCAGTCTCGCTGGTTCTGTGTGATCAAGCAGGACAGCAAGACTCTCCGGCTCGTCCACAACCTCCAACCCCTAAACGCTGTCACCATCCAGGACTCTTCTGTCCCCCCCTTTGTTGAGCACCTGGCTGAGTCCTTCGGTGGATACACGGTCCACAGTATGATGGACCTGTTCACAGGTTATGACCAGTGCCCACTGCATGTTGACTCCCGGGACATGACTACGTTCAACAGTCCACTCAGACCCCATCATCTCACTACTCTCCTGATGGGTCACACTAACGCCATCCAAATTTACCAGGCCGATATGGCCTTCATTTTACAGGACAAAATCCCTCACCACACTATGCCATTCATCGACAACCTACCGGTCAAATCCAGCACTAACCGCTACCAAACTCCAGACAGTACCTATGAAACCACCCCCACCAACTCCAGTATCCGGAGATTCATATGGGAACATCTGCAAGTAGTCCACCGCATCCTACAATGCCTGCAAAACGTCAGAGCTATGGTCTCTGCCAAGAAGTTTGTCCTCGCTGCTCCGGACACCACTATCGTCAGACACAAGTGCACCTTTGATGGTCGAGTTGTGCACGAGGCCAAAGTCCAGAACATCCGGGACTGGCTGGAGTGCGAGAACTTGACACAAGTCCATGGGTTCCTCAGGACCTGCAAAGTCATTTGTATTTTTATCTGTGACTTTGCCACTATTTCCTGTCCATTGGTCAACTTGACCCGAAAGAGCGTTCCCTTCAAATGGGGTGACGCTCAGTGCAACACGATGAACTGTCTGAAGGACGAGATCATAAAGTCCCCAGCGCTCTGCTGGCTCGACTATGAGTCCGGTTGGGAGGTTGTTTTAGCTGTCGATACTTCCGTGATTGCTATTGGTTTCATTCTTTTGCAGCAAGGTGAGGATGGCAAATGCTATCCGAACTGGTTTTGTTCCATCAGCTTGATGAGTGTCAAAAGCCAGTACTCCCAGGCTAAGCTCGAGCTGTATGGTCTGTTCCGGGCACTCTGGGTGGTCCATGTTTTCATTTTCAGTGTTACCAATCTCGTTGTCGAGATGGATGCAAATTACGTTAAAGGCATGATTAACAACCCAGACCTTCAGCTGAATGCAACCATCAACTGGTGGATTGCCAGCATTCTTTTATTTCACTTCGAACTTCGTCACATTCTGGCTGAAAAACATACCAGCCCTGACAGTCTCTCCCAGCACCCTTGTTCTGAAGAGGACCCACCTGAGGACAATGACATTGAGGGTTGGTTGGATGATTCTTACTCTTTCTCCATAACTTTACTTAACAATCACATATTCCCCTTTACCGCTGCTCCTGTCATCACATGCACTGCTCTGCGGACACTGTACCATGCCCCTTCACACTTACTCTCTTCAGACTACGTTATCTCACCAGGGCCTCCGGCACTGCCATTTCCTTCTACCTACGCATCAGTTTTCTCTTCCTCTGTTGCGCAGCTGGATGCTACTCCAGACTCTCCTATCATTCCACGGTCTTCAAAGGCCATCGCTCGGAAAGCACATATTCAACTGATTCACAGGTTCCTTGAGATCCACAAACGCCCCACTGACCTTTCCGACACAGACTTCCAAATGTTTGTCAACTCCACCACCAAGTTCTTTATTCTGCATGGCTCCCTATGGCATCAAGAGCCACACGGTCATCACCAGCTGGTTGTACTGGAGCACTGCCAGTACAGACTTATAAAGAAGGCTCACAATGACCTCGGGCACAAAGGTGTCTTCACAGTCCATACCCAACTCCTACTCCACTTCTGGTGGCCGATGCTGGTCAACAATGTTAAATGGTTCCTTCGCACTTGTCATGAGTGCCAAATTCAACAAACCAACCATTTTCATATTCCCCCGACCATACTGGTCGTAGGTGGCCTGTTCCATAAGGCTCACCTTGACACGATGCTCATGCCCTGGTCCGGCGGTTATCAGTACATCGTCCAGGCCTGGTGTGCACTGACCTCATACCCAGAGTGGTGCATGCTCCACTCCGAGAACGCCTCTGCTCTAGCATCATTCATATTTGAAGACCTCCTTTGCTGGTGGGGTCCCCTATCTGAAATTGTTACTGACAACGGTCCCACCTTTGTACAGGCCCTAGACTTCCTTGCCAACTGATATGGCATTAGACACATTTGCATCTCCCCCTACAACTCCCAAGCCAATGGTTTGGTTGAACGGCGTCATTACAATGTCTGGGAGGCCATCGTTAAAACTTCCCAAGGGGGGGGAGTTATGCTGGCATGTTGCTGCTCACTCGGTCTTTTGGGCTGAGCAGGTTACCATACTCTGGTCTACCAGTTTGTCTCCATATTTTATGGTTCACGGCATAGAGCCACTCTTTCCATTTGACCTCTCCGAGGCTATATTCCTCATTCCCCCTCCAGATACCAATCTGCTATCTCTGTCTGGCCTGATTGCATGGCAAGCTCGTCAGCTCCAAAAGCATCAGGAGGACTTGGAGTCTATTCGTGAGCATGTCCTCAAGGCTCAGTTTGAGTCTATCAAACATTTTGAGGCCGCTTTCAAGAACCGAATCAAGAACTTCGACTTCCAGTCTGGGAGTCTGGTCCTAGTCTGTAACACCTGCATAGAAAAGGAACTTAACCGGAAGACAAAGCCTAGATACCTGGGTCCAATGGTAGTTCTTCGCTGGACTGCCGGCAGGTCATATATCCTGGCTGAGTTGGACAGGGCAGTCTCCAAACTGCGATACGCTGCCTTCCATCTCGCTCCCTACTACCCCCATTTCACTTCTACTATTCCTGTCACCAAGCTAACCAGTCTAGACGACGACAACCTGGACAAGCTGGCAGAAGAAGATGTTGATGAGCCGGACAATGAAGAACTGGACTTCACCAGTCAGAACTAGTCCTGTCACCGGTCTACATACATTTTCTTTCTCAATCGTACAAAAACCTCCGTCTTACCCTGGGATTAGTCCGGTGACCTCTATGTCTCGCCACTCGATATCACTAAACAACACCTAACAGACATTCCTCTTACTATACGCCAATAAAAGTAAAACCATAGAAAAACAAAGAACAAAGACAAAAACAAAACAAAAGAGTATGATTCCTTTTCTGTAAAGTATCTCACTATGTATGCTCCCGATGTACCACTTATCATTTGAACACGCTCCGAGACACCGTGCCCATTTCACACTATAGACTGCTGAACTGTATACCACCCATACTGAAGATTGCTGATGGACTGAGATAACTCTGGTAGGGATAGATGCTAGAAGTTGACCGACGAAGCAAAGCCAGGCAGCAGCCCGCATAAAATTCTTACTCCCTCTCTTCCTCTCTCTCTTTCTTTCTTACTCTTGCTTCTTTTTTATCTTTACATTTCCTTCCACTTCATTCGAGAACTGGACTGTTTATATGAATGAGTGGACTATATACAGATAAAGGCAAATGGACTACACTACTGATGGGCCCCTCCTACACGTCCAACTGCTCCAACTTTTTGACCAAATCGCTTACCTCTGCCATCACTTCCGCCTGCTCTACATCCAACGCCTTGATGCTCGCCCTGATTTGGTACAGGCACGAGTGGGTGATATTGAGCCAGCAGGCGATTTGATCCCTTTCCCATTGGACTGGAGTCTTCCTGATGATCTTCTTTGCTGCCACCGCCTTTCCTTTCCCCTTCTCCTTCAGCTTGACAGGGGTAATGTCCTCCTTGATCTCATCATTGGAGAGGACTTTGATAGATAACTCCGTTCTCTTGCTGGGACTGGCCTTGGCCACTGCTCTGACCGGTCTTCTGCCTACCATGCCATCAGACCAAATGCCAGTAAACTATGACCCACTCACCTTTGCTTGGCGGCAACACTACCACCAGCACATTCTTTCTTCTAGGCGTGTGTCGCTCAGCAGCCAAGCTGCATGCTCCCTTCAACTGCTGGCACCAAGCACACGCCAGTCCAGTCCCCTTGACACATTGATCGGCAACCCTTGCCTGTTTGCACTGAGTGCAAGCATCAGAGGAGGGTTCGAGCTGGGTGACCACTGACCCGGTAGGAGCGGTCTTCTTCCTCTGCAGGGCCATGTCTTCCTCTTCCTCATTGGTGTCCTCTGACCGGCTCCTCTATACTGCCATTAGATCAGTGATAACCTGAGATAAACAAGTCATGCATCTTTAGTCTGGATGATGCGTTCAACACCGCCCTGGACAACCCGGCCACCTTCTCAGCACTGGGCACCACCTGTCGCTCTATCTCCTCTATCTCCAACGCTGTCCCCTGTGTGCCTACTGGCCCATTCCATTCCTTGACCGGAGGCGCGTTCTTCCTCCTCGACCACTCTGCCTGCTGGCGCTCTGCATCCGCAAGCAGGGCCGTGACATCATCCTCCAGTTCCATGTAGAGGTGTAGTGCCTCTGCTTCCCAGGACACTACCTCCCATTCATCCTGAGAGCATCCTTGTCAACAGATAACACCACCTTGGTAGGGCATAGGCACTCACCATAGCACGTCTGAAACTCTCCACCCACATCTCAATCTCCTTGCAAAGTTCCTCCCAGTTGTCCGGCATTGTCTTTGCTTCAGCTGTGATGCATTCGGTGGCCATCTTGTATTGATGGTTGACGTCTTGGCAATGTTCAGCATCCTTTGCTGTCATGGCGCATAGGCCATCAACTCGACTGGTAAATTGGGATTGCATATTGTATGGGGTGGATGGAGGTAGGATGGAGTGGAATATGAAGAGAGACACAGCAGACACAATGCAACTGGATCACCATCGTTCAAACTCCGCACTGTGCTTAGTCAGCACAATGCCCTGACTGACTGGGGACAGTCAGTATTCAAAGTCCCCAGCAGATGTAGAGAGCGGTCCGTCTCTACGGTCATATTGCCCAATTATCCATTATTACAGTGCACGCATACTCCTTCCTACGCTTACTGACCTTCTGTCTGTCACTCTGCCCAAGTCCGGTGGTAAGACTGGTACTCTGGTACTGTTGGTCTTCCCCGAACTACTCTGGTCTGTCTGCTTTTACCTTCATACTTGTTTCTCTTTGCATACGTTACATCCTTACCTACTTACCCCACTTTACCTTTACCTTTTGTCAACTACAGTGACTTTCATCCTTACTCCTGCTTATGACCAACTATTGCCAGGCCAATCAGCTTTATCGGTCCCATACCTTAGAGTTTCATGGTGGCCCAAAAGGGTTGTCTTTGTTTCATCAAACTTTCTCCCATCATTCAAACGCTAATCTTTGACTTCGCTTAAGTACCACTTAAGCTGTAGTTACAGACATGGGTATGCCTGGTCCATAAAATCTTTGTATTGCATATTGCAACACAGCTCCCTTTTGCTCACAATGTCTGAACTACACTAAACACTATTGTTATCGTCTCCACCAATGTCCAATGTCCAATGCCCAATACCTACGTCTTTTTTCCTCCATCACTGCCAACACTTTCATCGACCAGTCTACCGGTCATACTGCTGCCCATACATTCTCCACCTGGTCTTCACCAGACATCTTGGTAGAGTTCTCCAGACTTCATTTCTGACCTTCTTCTTCTCTGGAATCCCTTTTGGGGCGAACCTATTTGCTCCCCTCACCCTTCCTTTGGCCAGGACTTGTAGGCTACGCTTCTCAAGTCCCTCAGCCTGAGCAGGATCTTTACAGCGGCCCCACTAAATGAGTGTATATAAGTGTGAGGCACGCATTTGTGTGGTAAAGGAATGGATAAGAGATGCAAAGTATGGGAGATAAGATGGAACTGGTTTGACTGGACTTACCACAGACACTGGATTGACCTACCAGAGACATGGATGGACACAGATGGGCACAGATGGATCTGGATGGATCTGGATGGACATGGATTGGCCTATGCAAGGATGGAAGTGATTTGGGAAGAGGATAGGGACTCTGCAATGTGGTAAAATGCTGTGATGCAACTGTAGAGATTTAATGTTCTCTACATCCGCAGGGGACTTGCTTCTGACTGTCCCTAGTCAGAGTCATGGCTTGCGTGAAGTGTGGGAGAGATCTGGGTTCGAACTCTAACAATGCAGAACTCAACACATCCAGACACGCTGTGGCCTGTTCAATGTGATCCAACTTTGTTCTTCTCCACCACCACCACCTCAACTAGTATGCCAATTCCAACAAGCTTCACCTCCATCACTCAACAGTCTGACCTGGACACCATGGAACATGCTACTACTCACACTGTTGTCATGACCACAATCAGTAAGCTAGCCAGTCTGGCCAACAGTGTGTCTGATGACTGGGAAACTTTACAGGAGGAGCAGGAGATGTGGTGTGATTCTTGGGAGAATGCAATGGTGAGTTGGCCTGGTATTTCAGCGCAGATATGAGCTAACGACCAGTTTGTATAGGTGGTCCTGGCAGTTGCCACTGTATCTGCAGACACGCTCAGAGTGGACACCATGTTCACTCCTGAGGTTTTCAAAAAGTTCAGTGAGGCTGACACTCAACAGGCAGCATGGCGTGAGGCTCTGGTGGCATCACTGCTGAACTTTGATGGCCTGGGTGCAGGAGAGGAGTGTTCGGCTGTGGAGGCTGTCATGGGGGCTGTGGACATTGAGCTCAGCACAGGAAATATCACTCGCCAAGAAGAGAAGGTCAGCCACGATGAAGGGATGGCTGCAGAGATCGTGGAAGCAAAGGGGTCCTGGGTGGTGTCATCTGGCACTGTGTCCAGGATCACAGATCAGACCTTTGCCACCAGGATGGTGAACCTCAAGGTAAGGAGTTCCTTTCCTTGTGGCCAACTGCTAACCAGTTGACTTTAGCATGCCCGGAGTGATGAGGACGAGGGCGACAAGGATGATAGTGAGGTCAAGGAGCAGGAGTGAGACACGTCAGTAAAGGGGAGCATCATCATCTGGCCAGCCGAGCCGTGCAAGAGATGTGCAGCCTTTGGGGAATGGTGTGTGTAGTGCAGCACCATGGCTTGCCTATGCTGCCATGGCCTAAAGGTTCATTGCACCCTTGTGACCGGATGCAGTGGGAAGAAGGTGCAGCCAATGAAGATGGAGGTCATGATCCCAGGTGAGCTTTTCTGGCTTCTGAGCTCAGTCCAGTGCTAACCTGCTCAGTCTGTCTGACTTGGGCTGCTAAGGGCAGTACTTCTCAGGCAGCCTCCAAAGAGGTCATTCTTCTGTCCAACAATGATGAGGAGATCAAGGTGCCACCCAAGGGAAAAGGGAAGGTGAAGGTCTTCATCAAGAAGGCAGTGGCTGTGTCCAGTGGCTGTACCGATGCCTTGAAGAAGCATGATGAGCTGTTCAACGCCTTCTTCTTATTCAGAAGAAGATTCAGGCCCTCCAGTCCAGCATCAAGGTGTTGGAGGTGGAGCATGAGGAGATGTTGGGTGAGATGGCAGATGTGGTAGATGTCCTTCACAGCATTCCATAGGCAGTTGAATAGTCCTTTGCATGTACTTGTAGATATTGATCTGTGTCCGTGTCATGTGCTGTCCAGTCTGGCTAATCAACCTGAGTCCATGTCTGAACAATAATAGAAGAAAGGAATGAGTAAGATCAAGAAAAGAGAGTATAGGGATGGAACTGGCCATGCAAGCAGTTAACTTGGCTTGTCTTCTTCGGTCTGCTTTTGCTTCTTTCTCACCAGATAACCCTGCTTGCATTGTGGAAACAGGTATTATAAGTAGAATGGGCATGGTGTCTCAATGCATGGTCAAATGAAAACGGAATGTGACCAAATGTGAGAGACATGACTGGTCTGAACTGATCTGGGGCAGATACTATCTAATGGCTTGTTATTTGTTTTTCTTGGGGACTAGAAACTATAGTAGAGTGTCTGTGTGTGTGTTATGTTTTT
>JBBPLO010000965.1:3106-13281 GCA_038089835.1 Retiboletus flavoniger | reverse complement strand
TCCTCAATTCTACGAGTTCTAAGTCACTCCTCGCTCCACTCGTCGCTGCCTGTCACCAGCACCCTAAGGCTAAGGAAACTCCCCTAGGGCCTTCACTTCGAACCTTCGTCCCGAACTTAAGGCAATCTCTTGAAGTTCACTCGCAGGCCGTTTGGCGTTGCTACCGTTCGTAAGGACTCCTCTTCGAACGCGTGTCTCCGAAGATCTCTGTCGGAACACCTCGAGTATCCTCCTTCGTCTTCTAGTCCACTTAGAGCTCACTCTGAGTCCCCGCCGGTACCCCTCTAGCCCGGCGTAACAGGTGGTGCTGCTCAGATGCCATAGGACATATTGAATGAAGAAATGGGCAGTTTGGTGATGGATGTAGCGGAGTTGGAAAGTGTGAAAATAAGTCACATAGGATGCAAGCAGCAGACAACAGGATACAGTGCAGTTTCTAGTGCACAGGGCTTTATAACCTGTTAGACAGCTGAATCAGGCAGCTGGAGTCCACTGTCAGAAACTAAGGTGAAGAGACAGTAGACTCACAGGATATATAGGATGCAGTCACAACAATTATAAATAACAACAATGCACCACAATGTGGTGCAGTGAGTGCAATCACTGCAACTAACATTTCTTCTGCCTCAATCATAATGTATTAAACAATATCCCATATTCTATAATCAAAGACATGAAATTAAATATATTGGGGCATCTAACAAATATTTTCTGCCTCAATTGTGGTGTGCTGGACAATGTCCCCATATTCTATAATCAAAGGCATGAAATTAAATATATTGAGGCAGCAATTATGAAATATTGGGGCATCTAACAATTCTGCCTCAACCATGGTGTGTTGGACAATGTTCCACTGGATTGCCAAACACAAGATAACTGGTACATTATAGCTCAAATCCATGCTCATTGCCTTTTATTGCCTAGGCTAGATTGAGGTACATTATATCAGAATGTATCAGAATAAATTATATTGAATCATATTGAATGAGATTGAGTAAGATTTGTTATATTTCTTGATTTCACACTCTGTGCACCATTCTACTTCATGCTAGACCTTTGTGGATGCTTACTTTGTTGTGGCTGATTGTGGCTGCCAGTTGTTTAGTAGTATTTGCAGTCACTCAACTTATGCCTTGGAGTTCACTATTCTATCTCCTCAGTTACTCACAGTGGACTCCAGGTCAGTAGCTCATTGTAGTTCACTCAATATCATTCCTGGTTACTCACAGTGGATTCCAGAGTGTCCCTTGGTCCGCAATTCAGTCACTAGTAAACTCCCACAAGCTTTCTGGGCTTAACAAGATTATATTATATTTCTATTATATTTCTTGATTTCGCACTCTGTGCATCATTCCACTTTGTCCTAGATCTTTGTGAATGCTTACTTTGTTGTGGCTGATTGTGGCTGCCAGTTGTTTAGCAGTATTTACAGTCACTTGACTTATGCCTTAGAGTCCACTGTTCTGTCTCTGAGACTGGTTACTCAGAGTGGACTCCAGGTCAGTAGCTTATTGTAGTTCACTCAATATCATTCTTGGTTACTCATAGTGGACTCCAGAGTGTCCCTAAGTCCCCAATTCAGTCACTAGTTGACTCCCACAAGCTTTCTAAGCTTAACAGGTTATGAGCCCTGCACTCTAGTCCTTGTTGTTCAATATCACCTCACATCAACAGCTTATTGACCTAATGATTCGATTCTCTGTCATCTATATCATATCATCTCCGCTCTATCACTCCTATCTGTCGACTATGGCATCTGAGCACCATTTCCATTGCATATCACCACTTGTTGGCACCAATTATACCACCTGGAGCACAGAGATGAAGGCTCTACTTCATTTCAAAGGTCTCTGGAGACTTGTAAATGGCAAGGATACCTGACCTACTGCTGCTGGCACTGATCAGGATGCTTGGAACATCAAACAGGACACCTTACATCACCCCAGATCAGATAATGCATGTTAGGGAACACCAGGATGACCCAAATGCTGCTTGGATCACATTAAAGGCCCTCTATGTGCAGCGGAAAGCAGGGACATGCTTCATTGCCTATGATGAGTTTTTTAGCATCAGGAAGCATCCTGATGAGTCCCTCACAGCACTCATCACTTGAGTTGAGCAGGGGATGGCCAAGATCAAGGAGCTTTGCACCTCTACCTTTGATATGAAGACTCTGAATGTCAAACTCACCTACATGGCCATGATTCATGCACTTGGACCTGATTATAAGGACAAGGTGAAAGCTGCATTCCACACTGAGGAAATCAATTGTCACCCCCATCCAGATGCTGTTTCTGGTGACTTGTACTCTTTGCTACCCCTGCAATGTGTGCTTGTAACCTTGCTCTTTCTGTGAGAAGCATGGTCACTGCCAGTGCAAGTGTTTTGCTCTCCAGCATGCCAGGAATGTCTATAAAACATCCAAATGAAAGGAAAAGAAAGCAAACTCTGCTACTATGCCTTCCTCCAAATTTCCTACCCCATCTCCATCTGTCATGTCTGCCCCAGCTGCAGCCAACTCTGTAGAACTTGCAGGAAATGCATGTGCTCATTCCAGTGACCCATCTCACCCCTCATCATTCTCTCTGATCAATTCTGATGTTGATTGAAATGCAGACTCAGGCACCACTTCTCATATTACCCCTCATTGCCACTGGTTGCACAACTATACCCCAAAATGCATGCCAATCAAGCTGGCTGAGAACACTATGGTCTACTCATCTGATGTTGGATCTATGGTGTTTCATCCAGTCATAGAGCAGAAGAGGGCTAGAGCAGTCGAGTTCACTTGTGTCCTGCATATTCCTGAGCTTTGCAACAACCTCCTTTCTGTCCTATACTTTACCAAACATGTTGGCTTTGTTGTCAATAAGAATTCTGCTCATTGGTGTTCTCTTGACCTCCTGAAACTCCACTATTCATTGCTAGCATTCAGGACAACAATGCTGCATTCTTGGATGGCTCCACTCTTCCTGTCAATGAGGCAACTAGTCCTGCAATGTTTTTGCCACTCAATCTGTCTCTCTGGCATCGCAGATTAGCATATCACCATCTTGCTGGAGTGAAGGCATTGCATGAGCGCAAGTTAGTCACTGGTTTGCACCTGGATGTGAAGTCTGTCCCAGACCCTATCTGTGAACCTTGTCTGGCTGGCAAAATGCATGCAAATCCCTTTCCTCCATCTCAAACTCATACCCCACACCCTCTCGAACTTGTTCATACCAATATCCACCAGGTTGTGCACCCCTCTGTGTCTGGCTATCACTACTGGGTTACTTTCATTGACAACTACTCAAGATATCACTTTGTCTTGCCTATCAAGCACAAATCTGATGTCTTTGAAATATTGAATCAAAATGTTCAAGGCACTCACTGAGATCCAGTCTGAGTGGAAACTGAAGACACTGCATGATGACAAGGGAGGAGAGTATATATGAGCAATGTGTTTGCAGATTTCACCACTCAATGTGGCATCATGCATCAGCACACCACCCACACACACCCTCAGCAAAATGGGATTGCTGAACATGTTATATTTGTTGATTTCACACTTTGTGCACTATTTCACTGTGTTATAGATCCTTGTGGCAACTTACTTCATTGTGGCTGATTGTGGCTGCCAGTTGTTTAACAATATTTGCAGTCACTCAACTCATGCCTCGGAGTCCACTGTTTTGTCTCTCTGGTTACTCACAGTGGACTCCAGGTCGGTAGCTCATTGTATTCCACTCAATATCACTCTGGTTACTCACAGTGGACTCTAGAGTGTCCCTAAGTCCCCAATTCAGTCACTAGTCAACTCTCACCAGCTGTCTGCACAAAATGTGCCAATAGACTCTTATCTGAGCGAATTACCATGAATCAGGCCTACCGGCCTCATTTTGGGATGAAGCACTGGCTGCACTTGTGCATGTTTGGAATCAATGTCCTACTACTACCCCTGGAATGGACAAAAACTCAATGTCTCTCATCTTTGAGTTTGGAGTTGGTTGTACTGCCTATGTGTATTTCAGAAGGACCAGCACACACCTTTGGGACCTCACTATGAGAAGTGTGTGTTTATAGGATATCCAGATGGCTACAAGGCCTGGAAGTTCTACAATTCCTCCACTAAGCACATCATTATCCCTGAGCATGCTGATTTCAATGAGTGCCATTTTCTTGCTTGTCTCTCTGCCCACTCATCTCCTTCTCCATCACTTCCACTGACAACATTGCTGCCTTCTTATGTTCCACTTGTGATTTCAGATGATGAAAACTCTTTGGTGTTACCTGTTCCTGTTGCTGGGGAGGCCCACCTATGTAGCAGCTTCCAGTTCCAGCTCCACCTCAGCCTATTTGATAACACCACCTCTGCCAGCTCCTACTCCCCTTCCTCCCATCATGCCTCCTATGGCTCCAGGTCCACTTCCTAATCCTGCTCCAGTGCCTGCAGCTCCTAAACCATCCCTGATTGGCATTGGTGCCAGACTGCCCCCTAGGCAAAGGAATCCCCCAGGCTAGTGGTGGAAACTGTTACGATTGGACTGTGGATATATTCTCTCTTTTTCTTTTCTTTTCACTTAGCTGAGTCTCCTTCTGTCCTCACTTCCTCTCAGACATCAGGTATGCCGTTACTGCCTTGTGTACCACTTCCCTGGTTCCTTCTGCATTTCACCAACTACTGGCATTCTTCGGAACTGTTGTATTATTAGATACGACTCACTCTGACTTAGGATCCTTATCTCTGACTCAGAGCTTATCTCTGATGCTGACGCGTCCCTTTATGTAACACTCTTGGCAGCTGTACTTATAGTCTCTCGACCGCTCCTGTATTTCCTTAAGCTTAGTCTTCTCAATCTACAAGTTGCTTCACCTCCACTGCGCTCTTGCCTGAACTAAGGCTCACTAAGGCTAAGGGACTCCCCTTGAGTCTTTGCTTTGTCCTTGTCCTTGGAAACCCCTTGGACTCGTCCTCCGCGCCCTCTCATCAGGGAACCCCTTCAGGTTAGAGTGTCCCTCTGAACCCCAGCGTGCTGAAGTCCTCTGTCGGTACCCTACTTGCATACTCTCCTTTGTCCTTTGTCCCATGGCAGCTCACCTTGAGACCCTGCCAGTACTTCCCTAGCCCGGCATAACAAAAGACTAAGCTTCTCCCTATAGGCGACTATTAGGTCGACCTTCCTACATCCCATTCCCACACTCAGTCCACACGAGGTGATTCCCTGGACAACGCGCCACCATTGATCCCAGAACCCCTACTCGGTGGTTCCTCCCTTGCAGCGAAAACATCGAACAACCCTTGTCCCCGGACCCCTCCTCACCGTCCTCTCTTGATCACTCTGATCTCGAGATCAACCCCATGACTCGAGAAGAGCAAGAGGATACCCTCCTCCTTGCCCACAACCTCTCCGCCGGACTTAGTCTTCCAAGAGTTCCTACCCCTCCGTCCCCCACTCCCATTGCCATGCAACCCGTCTTTCCTCTCCCTCCCAGACCTAGCCCTCACCTGGTCCTCACTGGGCTCCCTCTCTCTTGAACGCGTCCCCCGTTCCCTCACCTGCCTCTGCCCCGAACCACTATGTCTTCTAAGGAACTCCATCTTGGAGCCCCTACACCCTTCAATGGGTCCCATGATAAATTGGAGCAGTGGCTCAATACTGTCCAGTTCTACCTCCTCGTCAATAAGGATGTTTACAACACCGATGCCAAAAGAATCGCTTTCATGCTCTCCCACATGACGGAAGGGTCCGCCGCCACTTGGGCTGCTACCTTCCGCCAGAAGTGTATGGCCACTGGAGTCATCACCCTAGGAACCCTCGCAGACTTCATCTCTGAGTTCGAAACTTCGTTCAAACACCAAGATACCATCGGGAATGCCATCGCCTGGCTTTCCACCACCCGCATGACCAAGAAAAAGGGGACATACGATCCGCCTCTCCTCCACTATATCGCTGAGTTCCGGAACCACGTCGTCGTGTCTAAAATAACTGACGATAATGTGCTCATCGCCTACTTCGCCGCAGGACTACCCACAGTCCTCATGACCAAGGTCTATTCTATGAAGACCCCTCCTACTACCATCGAAGAATGGTACAAGAAAGCAACCCACTTTCAAACCATGTGGGACCGCTCCCGGGAAGTAGTGACCCGCTCCTTCTGACCACTCACCCAAGCCACACCCTCCACCTCCTATGTTCCTTGCAAGGATCCCAATGCCATGGACGTTGACGTCGTCCGCACTATCGGGAAACTAACCCCCAAAGAAAGGAAATGATGCATCAAGAAGAACTTATGCTTCCGATGCCGACAACTGGGACATACCTCCCTCAAGTGCCCCATTTTCTCCCAACAGTGTTTTACAGGTACCCCATGCCTGCCTATCAAGAAGGTGGCCGAAGTTGCCAAAGAAGAAATTCCTCGTCTACAAGAGATCAAGGACGACAATGAAGACGAAGATGAGGAGTCAGTAAAGGCTGTTTTCCTCCCGGATTTTTAGAAAGGAAGTCTACCTCAACGTTAGCACCTTCCACTATAGCCTCTATACTTGTAAATGTGGTGACCAAATCCATGCACATTCCTGTGCAAGTCATACGTCCCTTGTACACACTGAAAACCGTCGACACCCATGCCCTAGTCGATAGCAGAGCAAACATCTCCTGCATTGATCAAGACTTCGTCTTGAAACACAAGCTCCCCCTCACCAAGTTGGCAACCCTGATCCTCACCCGGAATGCCAACGGCTCCCTCAACCAAAAGGGGAAAATTACCCACACATGCTCCCTCTTCCTCAACATCGGAGGACTCGCTCAGAAAGTCCTCCTCCACGTGATGCATCTTGGCCGAGACAATATTATCCTCAGCCTCCCATGGCTCTGAACAGCGAATCCACACATCGACTGGGTCAACCGAACCATCTCCCTCGAGGAATCCCTCGACCAATCTAAACTCCTTCACCAAGAATACAAAAAGGACCTTGCTCAACATGACAAGGTCTACACCTTTCCCGTCCACGAACCAGATGCTATCCTGGTCTGAGTCGTCTCCCAAGACCACCTTCGAAACTACAACAACTGGACTACTGAGGATGTCTTCATGAACACCGCCATCCGGAATCGCTCCGCATTCCACATCATGCACTGCGGATCTCATTTCCTCCGCACCTCCCAAATCGCCAAGATCACCTGAGCCATGGAACTGGCCAAAGATGAGGCCCTCAAGGTCCCAAAGGTAACCCTTCCCCCAGAATACGAACCCTTCGCATCTGTCTTCTCAAAGGACACCGCCGACCACCTCCCACCTTCCTGACCATATGACCATGAAATCAAGTTGAAACCCGATTTCAAACCGAGTATTGGGAAAGTATACCCACTATCCCCCGCTGAAACTGAAGCAGCGGATAAATTCATTGATGAGAACCTTGCAACGGGGAAGATCTCCCCATCTAATTCCCTGCAGGCATCCCCATTCTTCTTCATCCACAAGAAGGACAGAGGACTCAGACCCTGCCAAGACTACCGAAAACTCAACGAGGGAACTGTCCAAGACGGCTACCCGCTACCCCTCATCTCGGATCTAATCGACAAACTCAGGAACACCAAAAAACTCACCAAGTTCGACATTCGCTGGGGCTACAACAATGTCCAGATCAAACCAGAAGACTGCTGGAAAGCTGCCTTTATCACCCACCGTGGCCTCTTCCAACTGAATGTCATGTACTTCGGTCTCACTAACTCGCCCACCACATTTCAGCGTTTTATGAACGATTCCTTCCATGACATGATCACAGAAGGATGGCTAATTATCTATATGGACAATCTCCTGATCTTCTCCCCAGATGATGAGTCCCACACCAAACACACCAAACGGGTACTCCAGCGGATGATGGAACTCGATCTCCATCTCAAACTTGAGAAATGCAAATTCACCACCGAGGAGGTTGAATACCTCGGAATGATCATTCGCCCGGGCCATGTCGCCATGGACCCGGTCAAACTAGAGGGCATCTCCAAATGGCCCACCCTGTCCACCGTGAAACAAGTCTGATCCTTCCTCGGGTTTGCTAACTTCTACAGGTGCTTCATCGCCAACTACTCCACTATCGCTTGACTTCTCATCGACCTCACCAAGAAGGCCCAGTCGTGGACCTGGTCCCCCGAATGCCAAGCGGCATTCGAAACCCTCAAAGAAGCCTTCCTCGCCAAACCCATTCTCCAACTCCCCGACACCTCCACCCAATTCGCCATCGCCACTGACGCCTCCAAGTTCGCTACTGGCGGTATCCTCCAACAACTTGACTCTAACGGGGAGTGGAAACTCTGTTCATTCATTTCCCAATCCTTTTCCCCCACCGAATGCAACTACAACATCCACGACCGAGAACTCCTTGCCATGATCCGAGCCCTTCAGGCTTGGAAACACTACCTCCGCGGCTCACCATTCCAGGTCCAGGTCTTCACCAACCACAAAAACCTCACCTACTTCTGTAAACCCCAAGACCTCAACCGCCGCCAAGCCCGCTGACTCCTCGACCTCACCAACTTTGATCTCCAATTTACCTACACCCCCACAGCCCAACTGGCTGGCCCGGACGCCTTATCCCGCTGTGCCAACCATGCTTCCCCAGATGCTGATAATTCTGGCATCACTCTCCTCCCGGCCAATCTATTCGTCTCCTCCATCGACACCATCCTTATCCAACAAATCGCCAACTCCTGCAAAACTGACCTGACCGCCCTTGCTGCCCTCCAAACCATCTCGTCCAAACTCCCCACCTCCTTCTGCTCTTGGCTGTCCCCCTGGCAGTCCATCGACGGTGTCCTCACCTGTAACAGTCATGTCTATGCCCCTCCCACCACCCGCCAGGCCATCCTCCACAAACATCATGACCACCCCTCCGCCAGCCACCCCGGCTACCTCAAAATGCGCCAACTCGTCTCCACCGAGTACTGGTGGCCCGCCATGGCCGCCTACATCAAAAACTACATCGATGGCTGTGCCACCTGCCAACAAAACAAGTCAAACACCCATCCTACAACCCCTCCACTCCTTCCCATCCATTCCACCTGCACTCGCCTCTTCCAACAGATTTCCTGCAATCTCATCACAGACCTGCCCCCCTCCGGAGGCTTCGATAGTCTCCTGGTTGTGGTTGACCACAGACTTACGAAGGGGGTAATTCTCTGCCCCACCAAGAAAACCATCACCGCAGCCCAGATGGCTACTCTTTTTGCTCACAAAGTTTACTCCAGATTCGGACTACCGGATAAGATAATCTCTGATCGAGGCCCACAATTCGCCTCGGCCTTCTCTAAGGAACTTGGGCGCATCCTCAATTACAAACTTACCCTCTTCACGGCCTTTCACCCTCAGACCGACAGAGAAACCGAAAGGGTAAACCAAGAGATAGAAACCTACCTCCATATCTTCTGCGGAGATTCCCCTGCCTCATGGGCAGATCACATTCCCCAAGCGGAGTTTACTCACAACCACTGACCCCACTCCATTACTAACCAATCCCCGTTCTTCCTTCTCATGGGATACGAACCTAACCCTCTACCCATAGTGAATCCCATCTCCACCGTTCCCGCAGTGGAAACCAGGCTCAAAGAACTCTCCTCTGCCCGAAATGAGGCACTTGCCTCCCACGAACTCACCCGCCAAGTCATGGCGAGTAGAAACCATCGCCCCTTTAAACCATTCAAAAAGGGTGACAAGATTTGGCTAGAAGCCCGTAATCTCCGCTGAGAACTCGCTAACCCAAAGTTCTCTCCCAAACAGGAAGGACCCTTCGTTATCTCTGATGTTCTCTCTGCAGTTTCTTATCACTTAATTCTCCCGAAGACATGGAAGATACACCCCACATTCCATGCTTCTCTGTTATCACCCTATCAGCAGAACACTATCTATGGCGCACATTTCAAAAAGAACCCTCCAGATCTCGTCGGCAGACAAGCGGAGTATGAAGTTGAAAGAATCATTCATCATTGTGGAGCTTCAGAGAAGCACCACTATCTGGTCAGATGGAAAGGGTACTCCGCTGACGATGACTCCTGGCTTCCTAAAAAGGAACTCAAGCACACACGGACCATCCTCTCTGCGTACAAAAAGGCAAACCCCCGCGCCTTTTCTACTTAGTTTCTCCTCTCTGTCTCTCCTCTCACCTACGTACCAAAAGAACAAAAACACCCAAAAAC
>JBBPLO010000963.1:0-12008 GCA_038089835.1 Retiboletus flavoniger | reverse complement strand
CCTTTTTTGGTGTTGTCAAACAGGCCTGCATGTACAGGCTCGGTCTCGTACTTGTTCTATTCCGCATTCTTTATTATGATGGATGGCTTTGATATGTGCAGAAAGAAAATGTAGAGGAAAATTGTTCGTATTCTGCTCATGTATTGATGTATACATTTGTGTTACAGACAATGATTGGAGGTTGGGCTACCTTGAGAATCTACCCCTTGGTGGGAACGATATTATTAGAAGCCAACTTGCGTTGGGATGTAGGGACCGTCCCAGCATACGAAGCCCACGTCGTTCGTGATCTAGATGAGATTTGGATGAGTCCAAGATCGTAGATCAAGGCTGGAAATCGTACTGTTGAGACATTGCACATGGCAGCGACGGGGGCACCTGTCAGCGTGCGCGCAAACAGATTCTCAGCC
The DNA here is from genome assembly GCA_038089835.1 of Retiboletus flavoniger. Classification (NCBI taxonomy): domain Eukaryota; kingdom Fungi; phylum Basidiomycota; class Agaricomycetes; order Boletales; family Boletaceae; genus Retiboletus; species Retiboletus flavoniger. The sequence continues at coordinate 11,598 of JBBPLO010000963.1, read as the reverse complement.
ATGATGTTTGTCGCCAGCGGGCGCAGTGTGAGTCATGGGCGATGCATCCAAAAGGCAAAGAGACGAGAAAACCCACCCGTCTCGGGATACAAATCGAGAATGATCATTTCCTTTCCCGTCGCGCCCGGAACGTAGTACCAGCACGGATCGCTAACGCACGAACCTTCGACGTAGCCTGGGGTGCTGGTGCGCGTGTTCGAGTCAACGTTGGCGAGCCCCGCGCGCGAAAAAAAAAAAAAAAAAAAAAAGAGGGTGGGTAGACGTACTCGTCGATGACCCCGACAAAGTTTTCAAAGAGAACGTTTTCGATGTGGGTTTCATTTACGCTGGACGCGTTCGGGCGGGGGCCGACCTACGAGAAGGAAGGGGGGAGAGGTTGTCATATCAGCAGTGAGCACGCAGCGTCTCGGACGACGAGTCCACCTACGCCTTGATCCCAATAACTCCCCGAGGAGGAAACGCGTGTCAGTACCCGGTCCGATCCTCATGTGCAAAATGACTACCGCCGCCGCCGCCACCCCCCCTGGACGGTAGTGAGATGGTATAGCCAGATCAGTGACTCGCTTTTGAGTGACGTAGATGGGGAACATGACATCAATAAACATGATGTTGCGCCACGTCACACTGTCGAGGACGGGGATACGGTGATGGTGCGTGAGCCTGTCAGTGTGTTGGGGGAAAGTGAGAGCGACGTACTTGATCGCAGCACCGTTGCCGCCTGTCCAGCTCTTGAACCGGGCGGCATACGGAGTGCGGTTCTAGGTGAACCGTCTACGTTGAGCGTCTCTCGCACGGCTCGTGTGGTGACGGATATTTACCATGATGGTGTTTTCCAGTCTGAAAGGGATCGTGCGAGGTGTGGAGTGAGCGTCGTTCGAGGGATGAATGGAAGGCGAGCACGCACTCACAAGACGTTTTCTACCGACGAAACTTGTCCGCCCTTTCCAAGGGAACCGATAGACAGCCCGTGAGAGCCCTCACAGTAGCTGTCGCTATTAACAATGAACGACGTCAGTGCACCGCGGCAGGGAACGATAAAGAAGGAGATCGAGGACAGACCGCCAGGTGATGTTCTTTGCACCGTTGATGACCGTCAAACAGTCGTCGCCGTTCACGACGTGATTGTATTCAAACAGCAGGTTCGTTCTACCAGCCGAGAATCCGTCCCTGCATGTTTGTCAGTCCAATCCGTGGGCGTTCGTCATCTCTACGCAGACGTACGTGTTGAAAGGGACGACTAGACAGCTCTCAGCTCACGGCCCCTGTGCAAGGTGACCGAGTACTTACAGTATTGTCAGATCCGGCCAAGATAGTGTTGTTGTAGACATGTAGATCATTAGACCCCGTCGTGAGGAAATTCCATGCGATTGGCTACAGACGAACGGTCGCTCGACGAGACGTTCACCTCCAGACAGATATGGGGCACACCGATCTTGTAGATTTTCATGTCCCTGATGACCCCCGTACTGATGTTTCCAAAGAGCCAACCATAGGGCCGATTGTCTTGTTGCATAATGTCCCACCACTACGACATCATCACATTAGCCTTCTTTGCCCGTGGATACACGTGAACACGTGAACTTGCTTGTTGACCGTGACCGTCGACCCAACCCCAGTTGGGATCGGTGGTCCCGCGCAGCGTGACGTTACTTCCGCCGGTAAACGCGATCCTGGCAATCCATCAGAAAAGGCGACTCATGAGAAATTCAGACGCGTCGGTACACACCAAGCTCCCGAGAAATTCTACAGACGTCCGACGCGTCAGCACCAACCGAGAGTAACAGTTCCCATGACCAAAATGAGGCAAAACTTACGGAAGCTGCAACGTAGCTTTGCACCGTCGGAATGCTCGTCGGGTAAGACAGATTTCCCTCGATGGCCACTTCCACGTTCGTCAAGTAGAGAGAGGTGATGGGAGACCAAATGTTGTAGGTCGTGTTCGCCTGAAATACGATGGACGCGTCAGACGAGTATCCTGACACTGCAGCCATGAGCGGTGGGGTATCGTCCGCGTCATCGGTGTGTGGTACGACGAACGTCGACCACGCGTTGGTCAGAGCGACATAGTATGCCAGTGAGATCATGGTAGTGCGCAACATCTACGCGCCTGAGAGGACTGGAGATTCTGTGGAGGCGCTCGCCCTGCATTTATATGTACATACCCTTGGGTAAGGGGGGTAATAAGGGCATGTCCAGAGGCCCGAGCTGTCCGTCTGTGGAGGCCATGTGATGTTGTAAAGCAGTTACCGTCATGCCATGGGAAAGGGACCTTTGTGTGGGGGAACTGGAGAACATGCATGAGGAACTTAACGTCACGCAGCGCTGCGTTCAGGCCCAGGTGCCTCGGGTTTTTCGTCTCGCCATTCCCTCGATTGACTTCGTTGATCGATATGAAAGGCATGCAACAAACTTGAGCCCGAAGGCTGTCGTGAGGGAAAGCCCGGAGTCCTAAAGCTCCTCAGAGTCGTGAGTGATCGATTGGTCCGCCCTTTAGATCCAAAACATTTTGAATGGCAGTACACCTACTAGTCCATGAACGTTTGGACTTCCATTGGAATAGCGGCGATCGGGATATTCTCATTGAACTGGCGGATCGTTCAAAGCCTACGGTCCGGGCGGCCCGTAAGCAAACTTGACCCATTCCACTTTAGATGGCGGGCCAACATACACTATTTTCATGGTCACCACAACGTGTGAAAAAGTTTTGAGTTTGAGACACAGTTTGCGACAAGCGGGCGAACAGGAACACCATTCAGCACTGTTGATCGGTACCGAGTAGTGCCAGGTGCAACCATCCAAGGCCGACTTCTTCTATGGGAGTCACCGAGTAACTATCGTTATGCCTTCCAAACCCACCTCCCTTTATCCCTCGCGTCCAGCCATCTTACATTCCCCACACAGAACGTCGCCGCTACCAGTAGCGCCCCAGAAAACAACACCACCTCGTTGTATCTCTTTTGCGGATCCACCACGGATCCGAGTATCCCAGCGACGGACAAAGACCGCGCATAACTACCAAGTATCACGCCCGCAATGGGTGCACCGAGTAGCGACCCGGTTCCTCGAACGAAGTAGATCATCCCGTTGACGGCGGCGTAATTGTGTATGCCAAAGATGATCGTGGGCAGGAGCGCGTTGTATCCATCCGCGTACGCCCGTAGAAAACAGAAAAGGCCAGGAAGCGAGCTCGCGATACGTCGTACCATAGTGCAAGGACAGACAAGGCACTGAATAGTACCTGCACCGTGCATATTAGCATTAGGTCATGAATGGATCCACCGGTGTGCTCTCTTCACTCACGCTTATGACCGTCGTGTTCTGCCGCCCAACTTTGTCTGCCAAGACACCCATCGATATTTGTGAAACACTATTCACAGCATTGTTGAGGGCCAGAACTAAACTGGCTGTTGAAACAGAATATCCCAACACAGACGTCCCGTACGTGGTCATATAATACATCGGGACAAAGTTCCCAGCTGCTTGGAGGAACGCACCAGCAGACCGTAAACCAAGCTGAGTCCTCATAGGCACATTTTCATAGACGATTTGGAACAGACCTGAAACAAGAACATTTCTCTTCGTGCAAGCTTCAGTTCGACTCGCGTGTCACCTCTCCCAAGTCCTTGCCTCTTGTGAATGACGCACGCAGCGGGGATGCCCACGACCAAATTCCAGATGCCAAGGGTTCGCAATGCCCAGCGTATCCCGAACCTCGAGACGAGCGCGGTGGTTACTGGCGCAAGTACCAACCCGCCTGCAGCGCTACCGAGAGTATGAATCCCATCGCAAAACCTCGGTGTGCGTCGAAATAGACGGGCGTAAGGGATATGATTGGGAAATGATACATGGACGACCCGATGCCGTAGAGGATCGCCTGCGTGATGAACAGCTGCCACAACTATAACATCGTCAAAGTGAGGTGCAGGTATGCATGTGTTTGTCTGCAAGTAACGTTCCACGTTGAGGTTGTGCTCACCTTGGTGTTGAAGCTCGCGCATCTGCGAATACGTTTCGTGGGGGTTCTGTGCTTCCAGATTCTATGTCTAGTGGAGCCTTGAATCTGAAATCGTTATGTTTGCGGGGTTCCTCTTGTGCAGATGGATCACCAGTTATGCTGAGTGTCATCTCAATACTCGGCGGGGAGGTCATACTTCATGTATGAAGACGAGGCTACACTGTATCGTAGTACCTCAAGTTTCAACTCATTCGATGAATCCCTGCTGCCCGGGCCGACATTATCTGGCGTGAAAATGCAATCGTTTCGAGATGGCTGTGACAGGTATTTACCAAAAGCATGAGTATACACTGTTATCAATGAAGCGGTGTACAGAGATGGTACAGAAACATGGTCATGCAAAGGCATACCGGGCCCAAAAAACGTATGAACGCGTAAAGGTTACAAAAATTAAGGGAAGATAATGCATACGCGAAGCCAAGTGGACAGGGGCGAACATCGACCATCTAGTTGACCCATTCCGGCTCAACCCTGAGTTTGGCCTTGGGCCAATATTTACCGTCTTTCAATCCATCTGCTTCCAGCCGAATCTTGACCGTCCGGTGCAACTTGACCTTGACTCCCTCTTTTTGCTGCATGGGAATATGTCTACCCGCACCCAGATTGACGCTACATGGGATAAATTCAAGTCAATGAATCGTTCAGGCAATGCGGGATGTTTGCATACACCAAGTCATTGTTCCATTTATTGTCTTCGTCCCTTTGATAACGCAACTTTTGCGGGATGACCTCGAGGATCCACCACCACGGTGAGACCACCAGTTGGTCATAGGTAGGACAAAGGGCATCTACCAGGTCTTCCTGTTCCTCACTGACGAATGTCTCACCATCACTACAGGCCACAACGGTTGGATCGTTATTGACGACCTGCGGTGGTGGCACGGAGTGGCCTTTAATCGAGTCTGGTGTACCAGGAGGGGATGGAGGCGGTGGCGTTTGAAAGATCGCCGGAGGACGGTCAGTGACGATCGGATGTAAAGTAGTAACATCCATGCCAATTTGCTTAAACATGGAACGATGGAACATTATCCCCGTCTCAGCGAGGAAACACTGTCTGATCATCCATCGTAACGGAATGCGTGCCAGACTATTACGCGTGCCGTTTGGAACAGATCCACCGCCAATGTCTGCATGACGCTAAGTATATTGCTAATGCCTTTCGTGTAGACTCACGGACTCACCGGAATGGACGCCAGCAAACCACACTTCTTCGACATTAGTCTTGTCGATTGGTTGAGAGTACCGTTGTTCGAGCTCCGGTAAGGATGTCTCATGATGATGAAGTCCATTGGAGTGTTGCTTGACAACGTTCGGCAAGGGAAGGACATGGATCTTCTTGGTGCTACGTGGCATCTCATGGCGCTTGACACCCAGTTCAAAGTCCTCTTTCGTTGGCCGGTTGAAGTGATTTGCTTTGAAGCGGCTGTTTGTCAAGATTGTTCATTGACTGTTATTGAAAGAGAGAGAAAAGTATAACATACACTCGGTGCTCATCCAGAGACAAAGCATGTCTGAAGTACCGAATGTTGTCATTGGCCCTCGTGAACGGCAATGTGCGAGGAATCACGCCGACGGAACTGACCGTGTCCCTAGCACATTCCGGAATCCAAGGTAAGGTGTCCATGGTCCACGTGTTTTCTACGAAAATTGAACTTACCAAACACCCACAAATTCGATATCGACGTTGATGGAAAATGCCTTTTTGAACGCTGTACTTTGTTGCCATCCAAGGTCATCGTCTGTGGAGTACATCTTGTATGCGAAAGGGACCTGCTGATGGTTGCATCGAGGTAGCAGACCGACTTTGTGGATCCTATATGACAAAAAGGGATCAAGCATATAAAAAATTGCAGATTCAACACAACAAGACTTACATCCCGGCCAGCGCACGTGCAGTATAAGCACCTCTCGAAAACCCAAAGAGACAAATCTTATCACCGGCATCGTCTACGCGAGATTGATTTAGTGTATGAAAATTGCTTTAAGGAAGTTCCATATACAATTTTGCATCAAGAACTCATAACCACCTGAAAATTCCCGCAAATGTGAATTTCGCGAAGTCCAAGGGAAAACGTGCCTACATACCCATTACATGTGCGTCCAGGTGATTCCCGATCATCATATCGATGGTCTTCGATAACTTGGCCATGAATGGGGTTGCTATTTGAGGAATAGTGTAAGTGCCTATTCCAGCCTACCAAAGTCCACCACCATGATTAAAGACACTTCGAGTAACATGCAGCGAACAACTGACCTGGTAGTAAACCATCTGTTGGGCAGGATCATCCTTCTTCAACATGGAAAAGAGTTGGACGATGTTCGAGTTCTGGAGATAGTGAGAGCATGAGACGAAAAAAGTGAGAATATCCCAAAGCGAACTTACATCCGCGCTGAACTGGTCACCCGTACCATCGAAACAGAGCACTAACGTGCGGTGGGTGTGAACAGGAGGTATCACATCATCCGTGGCATCCGCTGACAATGGCCCCAACGTCGAGACGCCACTAGTTAGAAGAGTCAAGGGCGAAACCAGCGGTTTATCAGACGACGAGAAAGAAGGGGATGCATAATGCGCCATAGTAGGGGCAGACGCTGGAGGGGACTAGTGATCCCCTGCATCCTGGCCAGCCCTTTAAGTGCCGTTTAATGTCGTGGATAAAAAAGGAACCGACGACCCTGATCGTTGGACCCGAGTTATCGGACGCAATGGGAATTGGCTTCTTCTGTACCATTTCCCACCAACACGAGTCTAGCCTTAGAAGAGCTCAATGCTGTCCAGCGGCATTAAGTATGGGTCAATGCCGATGACCATGTGGTAGAGGACACGAACGAGCGCTGATTACTAATGTTGTGACCCGTGGTATCCCCAGGATGCCTCATTGGCCGATCATGACCACAGAGAACGACAAATGAGCGCTTGAGCACCCAAGGACTCCTTCGAGTGGGGCATTCCTGACCATATCAATTTATCGATGCTTCGGTTTGTTCGCCGCGTTGCCACATCGTCACTTATATACTAGCGAGATCTGATCCAGTCTGACGCACGCAAGATTACGAGTGTTAGGCGCCAAGTCCGACAGCCTGCAGCGTTCATTGACAAGCAATAATTTGCGTACTTAACGAACTTCATGTTCTCAACCACCTTGGATTTGATGCTCGCGGAGGTTCCCACTCTGAAGTGGCAGAAACTATGCTTCCACTTGCATTTCACACGAAGCCTCCCATTTCGGACTCGGGAGTGGTCGACTCCGGAGACTGGCCCCGAACCGGATATGCGCAACCAAAGTTACCGCAGCGAACGATTACCGAATACCGAGTTGCAAATTAGCATGGGGATCATAATGAACTATGAAATTTTGAGAGCCCCACTGACGAAGTTACGCCTGGCGAGAACGTTCGTTAATATTTCCCATGTGGAGCTCGCATCGGATGATATGGCCGAGTCAGCCCGGGCCCCGGCGTCCTCGTGAATCCGCATGGCAAGGCAGAGCGACTGGCCTAGGCGACTTGCAGCACTGATTCCAAGCACACGATTGTCGAGTCACATCATATCATGTTGTTCATCATTGGCGTATTAAGTAAACTGTATGAAGAAACTGGTTATACCGTATTATAGCTCGTTAGGGCATTATTATTGGCATCCCATAAAGCATTACACATTGGCCGAAAGGGCAAGCGGAGGCACCTTTGAACTAATCTTAGTATGCAAATTACGGAATGAGATGGTCCTTTAATAGAAACGAGGGTCCTATTGAGCCATCCGCTTCAAGATGTCAATCCTTCTTGAGATAAAGTCAAGATCAGGTCCATAGAGCATACTGAATGTGAACCAGTCACCGTCACTGTGCTAGATTGCACAAACGCTGGTGGTATGATCACCAACTCGGATGATGACTAGATGTAGGCCAAGAGTAGGGATAGGGCACAGTGAACTGAATTCCTCTTTAAGCAACCAGTGTGACTCGCTTACTCCCACTTAGAGTCTGGTATGATAACCTCGGGTTCGAAAGGATCGTCCGCAAGTATCGACAGCGCCACCGACTTGCGTGAAACGGATGGTAAGCATTAGTAACTTTCCCGTGGGCGTAGCGGGACCTATCTGCCAGTTACTCGAAAATTTGCGGGTTGCCTCGCGGATTCAGATCGTCAGATTGTGATCCGTACCGTTGGCAAATCGATAGGGGTGTGGCTCGGTTGCACAGTGGGCCTGCTTCCTATAGTACTGCGTTCGGATTAGTAGTACATGCTTCGGCGCTTTAGTCATGATTACACCACACTACTGAATCTGCTGAAATACAACGAAAACAAAAAAAAAGTGATCTGCTTTTTTGGTTGGCCAGGTGCGCTCCAAAAACTCCAAGGTATGGAGGCTTTTGCCAAAAAGAATACTTGGCGACTTAACGCAACCGATCGTATCAAGCTCTCCTGGATGCTGTGTCAGTGTCACTGCGATCAAGATGGTATGCGGGTTTTGCCGGGCCGACATACTAATATTTTCTGGTTGCTGCGACCACACTCTCAGCGAGCAACTCGTCCACATGACTGGTAGCCCGGAAGCGAGCGCCCCAGCGCAGAAAGAGCGCAAGAAGCCGGGTCGGGTACCCACGTCTTGCGCCGAATGTCGACGGTACGCCTGCTTTGCAACTCTACTACGTTAATGTGGTGAATACAGCAACAGCCTCAAGCTCCGTTGTGACCGCAAGGTTTATTTCTTCCCACTGGTTTGCATCAAAATTGATGTAGACTTTGGCTTATTCTAGGTTCCTTGCGAGAACTGTTTTAAGCGTGGATATGGAGCCATATGTCCCACCGGTAACGACATCAAGTATTCAAATACTGGTGCACACTTAACTCTCCCCGAAGGATCTTTGACTACAGGGAAAGGCAATCGGTAGGCACTCTTACCCTTGTACCCGAAATGTATACACAACATATCATTGCAGCCTAATCCTCACAAGTAGCGCAGAAGTAAACAACAAGGTCGAATCGATGTCTGCACGCATTCGCGAGCTTGAAGAGGCCCTTCGGCGTACGCATGCTCAGATATCTGATGACCCACATCCGTTATTGTCGAATGCCATCTCAATCGCTTCTCAGGAGAAAACCTTGTCAGATTCAACCAATGTCGAAGCTTCTTTGAGCGAGCCTGAAACTGACTCTGTCATCGATGCTTTTGGTATTTCGAACTAGCGCTTTGTCGTATGGTACGATGACACGTTCATCAGGAACACTCACGATCGGCACACGCGGTGAAACTACCTTCATGAGTAGTACAGCCCGCGCGGAAGTATGCTTCACAATCTATTGCGAGGTTCCGGGTTCTGATGGCATTTCTTACACATGTCCAGTATCTCATCGGGGTAATTTTGATTCCTCCATGCTCTTATCGTATCTCATACGAATACTCCTGCTATTCAGCGTCCCCTCAAGAAAGCACCAACATGGGCGACACTGGTACAGCATTCACGTCTCTCAGAACGTGTGATAAACGCATCAATAACTGAACACGACATCACTCCGGTTGACGCCGAGCTGCGGGAACTCGTGTTGGGTCACCGCCCACCGCTGTCGGAAGCCATCCGGTTGTGTGAGATATATTTGGAATGGGGGACAACATTGTGGGTAATTCGTGATTCCCTCTTGGTAGGAATAATTGACCATTTTTCCAGATGGAATCCATTCTCGCGTCACGACCTGCTTGACGAGATAGTGGGGAGTATCTATCGTGCAGAGTGGGTCAGTCAATTCCATGACAGCTTGGTAACTTATTTTTCCTCACAGCTCCTACGAATCAATACCAGGCCCTCATGCGCTTTCGCTTCTCTTTAGCATTTTTGCTCTTGCGTCATTGTTTGATCTTAGTCGGCCTGCTTACAACATCGAAGCTTACGAGTACCACATACTATCCCGCGTAGCGCTCCAGTTTAGTACGCCCTGCTCAACCACCACCTTGCAGACGGTCTTTGCACTGGTACGTCAATTTCCAAAGTGCAAAGTGCTGCGCCTGTATGAATGTAACAACAACGAAACAGGAAAATCACCTCCAATGGCTCGATTTAAGTGACGTACAAATCGAACCCAGCCGAACCTTTATCTTCGTTGGCTTAGGGGTCAAACTTGCATACCGAGTGAGTGCCTCTTGGTCCATCTCAAATGGCGCTCATTCCTGCCTAGATGGGACTCCGTACGTTTCCTTGCACCTTATCTTGGCTGCCCTATCTTGAACGTGCAGCAAGACCTTCATAGCGCACGCTTTCGGCTTGAGAAGAGTGTTATCCAGAAGCGGAGTACCCTCTTCTGGCAAATGTTTCTGATGGATACGTTGCTTGTAAGCGTGCGACCCTTCCCTTGTCTGACGTATGCTCAGCCACACCCACAGAGCTTTTATGCCGGACGACCTCCAGTTGTCTCGCTGGACTGGATAGACGCACCATTTCCCGATGACGAATTCCCGGTGAAGAACGATAAGGGAGAGTTAGAGATGGGCTGTAAGTATGATTTGACTTTTAGGTGCTGCGTAAGTGAAATAGATCATCGACAGGGCGTTCTTGGTCCTGGAGGTTCTCGAAATTGTTACATGAAGTGTTGGTCGCTGCATTTGGTGCGAAAATTCCGACGTACAGCACGATCTTGGAACTCGACCGAAAGATTCGTGATTTTCCGATTCCTTCCCATCTACAACTTCAATCAATAAATGATACTCGAGCGGGACCTCAAGTCGTCTTGCAGCGGCTCCTCGTTCTCACGTTGAAGGAGTCTGGCAAGTAATCTCTTATAGATATCTCCTGGTTCATATACTCACCTCGTTCTCTCAGTACTCCTCAACATCCACAGACGTTACTTTTCACAGGCGTTACAAGATTCTCCCGGCGACCCGCTAAAACACAGATACGGCCCCTCTGTCATGGCCATGTATCGGTCCGCTTGGCGGCTGATCGTTAGCCACTCATCCGCAGTGGATTATATTCCAGACATCGCAGCGCGGATACCGATCTTGTGGTCCCAGGCATTTTCAGCCGCCGTACGTTGGCCGGAGCATGATCGCATAACTTGGAATGTCTGATCGTGTTTCCTGTAGATTGTGATGTGCATGATCGTGACTCATGCGCCCAATTCAAACATGGCCGCGTCATCGCTGCATGAGATCGACGCATTGTATGAGGTGTTTAAGAAGGCAGCTCCGACGACCAAAATTGCCTCTGTCCTTTGGGTATGTTTTTCTCATTCCTCTTTCCTGCGAATGTTGGAGGCTAATCCCACGGCTAGGAACTTCTCGAGAAGATATGGCGCAAAAGCCACGAGAATGTTCACCATCCCCGCTCAGAGTCTATCATATCCCGAGCGGAGCTGGATAGAGTGGGAGGTGGTTCGACACGTCTCATTTCAAAGACCAGCGATACATCTTCTCCCCCGCGCTGTCATTCTGCAATGTCTTCTCCTGGCCCCAAAACATCCTACTCGAATCCAAGTAACACCACGAATGCCTCATGCGTCTCCAATTCTTCATTCGACTTCTCGTCGTCGAGTATCCATCCCAGGATCATGCAAGACATGCAGAGCTTCGACGGGTTTCAAGCGTCGTT
>JBBPLO010000962.1:0-13306 GCA_038089835.1 Retiboletus flavoniger | reverse complement strand
ACCTCTTGTACTCCATACTTGATCTATGCAATACAAGCATACTCTTAAAGTGTCATCCTAGTCTGCTTCCTCTCTGAAGCCTTAGTTCCTATGTGCTCCTTTCCCCTTGTTGTCTTGCTTGAGAAGTTGGTCTCTTTGTGAGTATCACCTCATCCAAGATGAACATCCCTTGAGCCCTAGTTGTACACTTCACATATCAAAATATCAAGTATCTCCCTGGTCCCATCTACTCAGGTGAAGGACCTCCCACACCACCACCACATCCTACAGACCCCCAGAAGAGAGCGACAATGATCTCCCAGACCTCTCTCTGTACAGACTTCCCTCTTGTCACATCACAGGATTCAGCAGAACTCCCTTAGACCCTTTGTTTGCCCCACCTACCTGACGAACTTCCCAACCACAACCTAGTCCATCATCAAACCCCAGTACCCCCCTTCGACCAAGCCCACTCTCACCACCTCGAAACCCCAGTCCACCCCCATTACCTTGAAACTCCAGTCCACCCCCACCCCAGAGCCCCAGCCCCATCAACTTCACCCCCCCCAGCTCCCCCATTATGTCCACACAAACCACCAAACTCAAGGCCGCCCTCCCAGCTGACTTCTCGGGAAAGTCTTCTGATGCCTTGCGATGAATAAAAGCCATGCAAGCATACTTTGCCATTAACAATGCCTTATACACTGACACTAATAAGATCATGACCACACTAAACAAGATGTCTGAAGGATGAGGCGCGACTTTTGCTGAGTCCTGGTACAACAAAATGGCTGATCTTTCCATTACCACTGGAAAAATCTTTGCCAAGTTCACTGCCAACTTTGAATCCACTTTCTTCCCTTTTGATGTAAAGGCTACTGCTCACCTCCAGCTTGCCAAACTTCACCAGACCTTCGGTCACTCTGGTGACGGTTTCCAACAATACATCACCGACTTTCAGAACCTCTCTGGAAAGTCTGACATAACCGACGAAGTCACCCTCATTGACCATTTCTCTCTCGGTCTTGACCAACAACTCACTACTATGATTCTCTCTATGGGAACCGTCCCCACCACCATCAAGGAATGGATTGAAAAGGCCAAAATCTTCCACGCACAGAAAATGCGCATCCAAGCCCTTCGCTCAGGCAGCACCCCCCCATCCTGGTCCTCCAACAGAACCACTCGTGACCCCAACGCCATGGAGGTTGATACCACCACTCTTTCCAAACTCACTCCTACTGAGTGAGCTAAATGTATCAAAGAAGGAAGGTGCTTCCATTGCTGAATCATCAGATATGACACCCACAGCTGTAAAAAAACCAACTATGTAGTCCATCCTCCACCCCCTCGCACCCAGAACATTCGCTCTGCCATTGTAACCCCCACTCCCCCTCCTGTTCCCCCCAAGCCTACCTCCTCCCTTGAACATTACGTCAACTTCCTTTGAACCGCTAGGAAGGACGATAAGGAGATCCTCTCCATACTCAAGATATGTTACAAAGAGGAACCTAAAGAAAGCTCAGGAGAGGAAGTAAACTCAGTCTTGTTCGCAAAAATCCAAGAAGTAAAGGATTTTTGAAAAGAGAAGTTGCCTCGACATCTGCTTCTCTAAACCCCACCAATGTACTCATAGCTTCTCTGACCAATAGAACCTTGCATCTCAAAGTTATCTTACAACAAAGCGTCAAAACCTCTGCCCTCATAGACTCTGGAGCTACCAGAAACTTCATTGACTCCAGACTACTACCTAAAGGGAATTTCTATCTCCAGAAACTACCATCTCCCATCCTTACTTTCAATGTGGACGGCTCTGAAAATCACTCTGGAAGAATCAACTGGATCACCACCGTCAACCTCTCCTGTGACCACTTCTCCTGCAACACCCAATTTTTCATACTATAACAAAGAACCTCCCAAGTCATTCTCGGCCTCCCCTGGTTAACCAAATGAAACCCTCAGATCAACTGGCAAACCCAAACCCTCACCATTTCCTCCTTGAAACTCCCAAGGGTCAAGAGGTCTCTTCGTGAGAACCCTCCCCTGAATGGTTTCCTCGATGAATTGGTAAACAAAACCACCATCTCCACAGAACTTGCCATCTCTTCCGAAAAGAAGACCACCGTCATTCCAACCTTTTGCCAAGACTTCTCCGATGTCTTCGAAGCCTTGGCACATAACCAACTGCCCCCTCATAGACCTTTTGACCACACCATCAATCTCAAAGACTCTTTTGTCCCTAAAATCACCAAAATCTATCCCCTGAACCCTTCTGAGAAAATTACCCTCCAAGCTTTCGTCGACAAACATCTTAAAACCAGATGAATTATCCCCTCTAAATCCCCCCAAGCCTCTCCCTTCTTCTTCGTCATCAAAAAAGACAGCTCTCTTCGCCCCTGCCAAGACTATAGCTACCTCAACAGTCACACCATCCGAAATGCTTACCCTCTCCCCCTCATCTCTGACCTTATTGATGACATGAAGAATGCCAACTACTTCACCAAATTCAACATTCTCTGGAGCTATAACAACATCCACATCTGGGAATCCAATCAATGGAAGGCCGCCTTCATTACCCCCCTGGGCCTGTTCGAACCAACAGTCATGTTCTTCGGGTTCTCCAACACCCTATCCACCTTTCAAGCCTTCATGAACCATATTTTCGCTGACATGATTGCAGAACATTGGTTGAAGATCTATATGGACAACCTTGGCCTCCACACCAAAGGCCCTCTTTCCCTTCACCATGAACGAACATGCCGCGTCCTCCTATGTCTTCGTGAAAACAATCTCTCAGTCAAACTCCCAAAATGTTCCTTCGACACCCCAACCATGGAATATCTTGGTCTTATCATTAGCCAAGGACAACTCCACATGGATCCTCAAAAACTCTCTGTCATCCAGGACCGGAAACCCCCCACATCTGTCAAGGGCATCTGCTCCTTCATCAGCTTCGCCAATTTCTACCGCAAATTCATCCCCAATTTCTCCAACATTATCGCCCCCCTCATCTTCCTTACCCATAAAGATGAACCATGGGTCTGGTCCTTCCTCCAGCAATGCGCCTTCACTTCCCTCCTTTCTGCCTTCTGCTCTCCACCGGTACTTTCCCTCCCTGATCTAGCCAAGCCCTTCTCCATCATGACTGACACGTCCCTCTTTGCCACCAGGGCAGTCCTCATGCAACATGACACCAATGGCGATCTCCAACCTATCGCCTATTTTTCGAAAACCTTCGCCCCCGCTGAATGCAACTATGATATCTATGACCATGAGCTCCTCATGGTTATTCTCGCACTTTCTGAATGGCACCACTATCTCCAAGGCTCCCCCTTCCCAATCACCATCATTACTGACCATAAAAACCTCTCCTACATCAGGGACCCCCGAAAGCTCTCTCACTGCCAAGTGCATTGGGTCCTCTTCCTCCAGGACTTTGACATACTGTGGAAGGTCTCTTCCGGCTCCCTGATGGGTCCTGCTGATGCTCTCTCTCACCACAACTCCATCAACACCTCCCTTGATAACCTGGCTTCCTCCATCGTCCCTGACCCTCTCGTTATTAATGCCCTCAACCTCTCTCTCACTTGCCACATCACTTCCTCCTCTGCCTCTGACCCCCTCATTCTCAATGCCATTTGTTACGTGAAGTGTACCAACAAGGTCTAGGAGTTCTCTTGAGCTGCTAAGGCGATACTCACGAAGAGACTGACGTCTTAGGGACTCAAGGAAGAGATCGAAGGGACAAGGTTTACTAGGGGTGGGCCTAGTAAAGACTTGGAGTGATACTTGATAGTACGCATAGATTGCGAAGACCAAGAATGAGGAATACAGAGTATGGGAGATTATTTATAGTACTACACACAACACACGGACCATGGAAAGTTATGGAACAAGGGATAACAATTAGGCATGAGAGAGCCTAATTAGGAGAGGTGGTGTCCGAGGTCGAGAGACCAAAGATAACTAGATCTAGGCCCTCCGATAAGGAGATAGGCCTGTCGTGGGCGATAAGACATAGTTCGTTGATAGGAAAAGAAATGGAAAAAGACTATGATGAGTAGTATATGGTGAGACGGGAAGAAAATCATAACATTACCCCCGTTGTACAATTGAGCCCCAGGCTCGATCAACAAACCTCTTTTCCCGAAGGGATCTTCAAAAAGCCGGTGGTCCAAAGATGGCATTCATCTGAGAGGGGAAAGCAGTGTTAAATGGACAGAGAGACTGGATATGCCCAGGCTGAGCACACAGAGTGCATTCGTGATGGAGACAGAGTTCGGCAGAGTGTCCCCAGTTGCAACAATAGTTGCACTGGACGCAGTTGCATTGAGTCGCAATGTGGCCCGGGGCGAGGGAAGAACAGTGGGGGCAGCGGAAGGTGGGGCAGTCCTGTTGATAATGACCTCGAAGATGGCAGTGAAAACACTTGGTACCTTGGGAGGCAGGGATGAGTCGGATACTATCTGCCTGAGGCATGATTCAAGTTGGGGATGACAGGATATGAGTGCCATTGGGTAAGCGGACCCACTGGACTTCAGTCTGAGAGACAGGAGTAATATGAGACAAACGTATTGGGGTAGGGACCAGGGCTTCATCAGACTCAGAGTCAGAGTCTTCTTCATCAGAAGCGACAATGGTGGGGGTGTCCGCGGGAGGGGGGGAGGAGAGTCTTTCTGTGAGGCAGCTCATGGACAGAGGGGGTATGGGTAGAATGGCCTGGTGAGGGTGTAGGAGTAAAAGATCATCTACAGATTGTAAGTAATGGTCACGTTGTGCTTGTGAGAGGGAGTCATAGATTCTTCTAAGGGAAATGTAGATAAGAGGAGGAGGAAGTGCTTCCATGAAGCTATGGAAGCCGTGGGATGAAAGGGCGATGAGTGAGTTATGCCTGGTCTCGTCAATGGAGAAGCGTATGGCGGGGTCTTGGGAAACAAGGGTTTCGGCTAGCCGTAAGGCGGAGGACGCGGAGTGGTATGTGCAGATGAGGGCGTGGGTGGTTTCATCTTCAGGGAAGAGAGGGAGGGTTTCGAGGGTGAGGGCGAGAACAGGTGTTTCAAGGATGACGCCGAATAGAGAGAGGCATCCATGTTCGGGCAAGAATAATGGATAAACATGTCATGAGTGTAATGAGGATGAAGTGTAGGAGGAGGTGGATGAAGGGGGTGAGGTGGTGGTGACAGAAGATAAGGACATCGTCGATGTAGGGAACGAGCAGCAGAGGGTTCATGGATTGGGGTTATTGACACACCAGGCAATACTCACGGAGAGACCAACGTCTTTTGTGTCAATAAAATCTCAGATGGAGTGAAGTTGTTTATAAGCAGAGAGTAGTCAACAGGCATGTCTGAGATTGGACTCTGGTTCCCAGGTATTTTCTGATGAGGGGTATCCTTTCCATGCTGTCAGGTACCTCAGGTGATTGCCGAGCCCTTTGTGATTAATGATGGCTTCGACTTTGTATTCCTCTTCCGTTCCGATAAGGTCAGGTGGGGGAAGAAGGAAGGGGGGTCCATGTGCTGGGGATTCATGATAAGAAGATAAGAGTGAGGCGTGGAAGACGTCATGGATTTTCCATGTGGGTGGTAGTCAGAGTCTGTAGGATAAGGGAGATAACACTTGGGTAATTTCAAAAGGTCCATGGCATTTAGGGGCGAGCTTTTGGGAGGGGTAATTCAGTTTAAGATTGGTGGCTTCTAGCCATACCTTATCTCCAGGTTTCCACGGGGAGAATTTCCGACAGGATCGGTTCATCATGATCTTTCGGGCGGATTCGTGGGCTGCTAAAGCTTCCTTTTGGGCGGAGTTAAGGGAAGTGAGTCAGGATTCAAGAGCGGGGAAAAAGGTTTTCCCGAGCGGAGGGAAGGTTCAGGGTTCATATCCATAGAGTAAGGAGAATGGGGATTTCTGAGTGGAAGAATGGGGGGCAGAGTTGTGGTGGAATTCCGCGAATGAGAGGAGGTTGGCCCAAGAGTGGGGGTTGTTAGAACAGAAGATGTGTAGATACACTTCAAGTTCCTGATTGGTCTGTTCGGTTTGGCCATCGGTTTGTGGGTGGTATGTGGAGGAAAGGCATATGTCATATCTCAAGAGGCAGGCTAATTCGATGGCGAAGGCAGAGGCAAACTGAGGGCCTCTGTCAGAGATAATGGAGTCATAGAGGCTGAATCTTTTGAATACGTTTTCGAAAAAGAGGGAGGCGACTCCTGTGGCATCGATTTTCTTGGTACAAGGGATGAGGATTACCCCCTTTGTAAGCCCATGGTCGACCACGACCATAATGGAGTCGAAGGAGTTGGAAAGGGGGAGGTCGGTGATGAGGTCGACAGAGAGCTGGCGAAAGGGTAGGGTGCTCGAGGAGGGTATGGGTAGGAGTGGGGGACGAATGGGGTGAGTGTTGACTTTGTTCTGTTGGCAAATGGTGCATCCAGAAATAAAGTTTTTGACAAAGGTTGAGAGGCCCGGCCACCAGAAGTCTTGTTCAAGGATGGCTTTGGTGCGGAAGACGCCCATGTGGCCCGAGAGGGGTGAGGAATGGATGGTATGGAGAACTGCAGAGCGGGCAGAAGGGGGAACATACATGCAATGGTGGAAAAAGAGGTGGCCATTGTCAAAAGTCCAGTCAGAGAGATGGGACCGGGGAAAGAGGAGGGAGCCGTCTGCGAGGAGTGCGATAGCACGAAGTACGAGGGGGTCGGAGGAGGTGCTGGAACGGATGAGGTCAATAAGAGAGAGATCTATAGCATTAATGATGATGGGGTCGGGGACAATGGAGGCATCCAGGTTATCTAATGATGTGTCGACAAGTGGGAGATGGGAAAGGGCATCAGCAGGTCCCATTTGAGAACCAGGCAGAACTTTCCAAAGGATGTCGAAATCCTGTAGGAAGAGTGCCCATCTCACCTGTCGGCGGGAAAGTTTCCGAGGGTCGCGAATGTAAGATAGGTTTTTGTGATCAGTGATGACAGTGATGGGGTGGGAGGTGCCTTGGAGGTATTGACGCCACTCAGAGAGGGAGAGGATGACTGCTAGGAGTTTGCGATCATAGATGTCATAGTTTTGTTCAGCAGGGGCGAAGGTTTTGGAGAAGTAGGCAACAGGTTGGAGGTCGCTGTTCGTGTCCGCCTGCATGAGGATGGTGCTGGCAGCGAGGAGGGAGGCGTCAGTTATGAGGGAAAAGGGGCGAGTTACATCTGGGAGGGTAAGGACAGGGGCAGAGCAGAAGGCATTTTTCAAGGAATCAAAGGCGTGCTGTTGGAGGGGGGACCATACCCACGGTTGGTCTTTCCGGGTGAGGAGGGTGAGGAGGGCTGCAATATTTGAGTAGTTGGCGATGAATTTTCGATAGTAATTGGCAAATCCAAGGAAAGAGCGGATGCCAGTAACCGAGGAGGGGTTTTGCCAGTCTTGGATTGCAGAGAGTTTGGAGGGGTCCATCCGAATGATTCCTTGGCCGATGATCAGACCTAGGTATTCCATAGTGGGGGAGTCGAAGGTACATTTGGAGATTTTCAGAGATAGACCGTGTTCTCATAGACATTGGAGTACACGGCGGATATGGTCGTGATGAGTGTCGAGGCTGCCCTTGGTATGGATTCCGATGTTATCCATGTAAATCTTTAACCATCATTCTGCAATCATGTCAGTGAAGATGTGATTCATGAAGGCTTGGAAGGTGGAGGGGGCATTGCAGAATCCGAAAAACATGACGGTTGGTTCAAAAAGGCCTAGCTCAGTGATGAACGCAGCTTTCCATTGGTCCCCTTCTCGAATGTGAATGTTGTTGTATCCCCATCAGATGTCCATTTTGGTGAACCAGTCTGCATCTCGCATGTCGTCGATCAGGTCAGAGATGAGGGGTAAGGGATAGGCATTGCGGATGGTGTGGCTATTTAGGTATCAGTAATCCTGACATGGCCTAAGGGATCTGTCTTTTTTGGGGATGAAGAAAAAAGGGGATGCTTGGGGGGATTTGGAAGGGACAATGCGACCAGTTTTGAGGTGTTCGTCGATGAACTCTCTACATGTGATTTTCTCGGCTGGGTTTAGGGAATAGACTTTGGTGATTTTTGGGACGAAGGATTCTTTTAGGTTGATGGTGTGGTTGTAGGAATGATGTGGGGGTAGAATGTTGTGGGTTGCTTCTGCGAAGACATCAGTGAAATCTTGGCAGAAAGTGGGGATTGAAACTTCTTTGGAGGTTTGTCGTTGGGTGATCTCTGTGGAGAGAGTGGTTTTGTTGATCTCCAGTGCATTGTTCTTCTGGGGAGGGTACTCACGGGGAGACCTCTCTACCCTCTGGGGACAAGTAGCGGTGATAGTGATGGTTCTAGAGATCCAATCGATTGAGGGATTCCATTTGGTTAGCCATGGGAGTCCAAGGATGATCTGTGGCGTTTTTTGTCAAAGGACGAAGAGGGTTTCGCAATGTGAGAAGTTATCACATTCGATAGGGAGGGTTACTGTCCATTGGATGGTTCCGGCATGATTGGTAGTTCCATCCACGTTATAGGCGACGATGGGGTTGTTGAGACGTTTTAGCTTGCAGGGGAGGGTTCGAAGGAGTCGTGGGTCAATGAAATTTCCTGTCGCACCAGAGTCGACAAGGGCAGTGGTTTCGATGATTCCATGTACAGAAACGGGGAGTCGTAAAGTTCTATTGTTTCTGGGAGCTACGAGTACATGGTGGGTAGTTAGAGAAGAAGACATCGAGACAGCTTCTCTTTTCAAAAATCCTTGGCTTTCTGGATGTTGGCGAAGTTGATGGTGTTAACTTCCTCTGCAGAGATGATTGGGGAGTTCTCGTCATAGCACATCTTCAGTACGGAGAGTATTTCGCTTTCATTCTTCCCAGAGGTCTGGAGAGAACTTACGTACTGTTGGAGCGATGAGAGTAGGGGTACGGGGTGGGTGCAGTGGTTATGGGGGTGGTGACCGTGGTTCGGACGTT
This sequence comes from Retiboletus flavoniger, assembly GCA_038089835.1. Taxonomy (NCBI): domain Eukaryota; kingdom Fungi; phylum Basidiomycota; class Agaricomycetes; order Boletales; family Boletaceae; genus Retiboletus; species Retiboletus flavoniger. The sequence continues at coordinate 4,377 of JBBPLO010000962.1, read as the reverse complement.
CTGGGGGCATGGGGGAGGGCGACTGGGAGTGGTTCGCCTACAGTTTTGGGCGTTGTGTCCAGTCATTCTACAGTGGAAGCATCGTCCTTCTTTGATGCATTTGGCGTGTTCCATGGGGGTGAGTTTGGTAAGATTTACCGTATCTATGTCCATGGTGTTGGGGTCGCGGGGGGGTCTAGTAGAGAAGAACACGGGGGGAGTATTTCCAAGATGAAGGGCTTGGATTCTCATCTTCTGGGCATGGAAGGTTTTGGCTTTAGTTACCCAGTCTTCGACGGTGGTGGGGATTGTCGCCATGGAGAGGATCATGGTGGTGATCTGTTGGTCAAGCCTGAGGGTGAAATGGTCGATGAGGGTAGTTTCATCAGTGATATTGGACTTCCCAGCTAAGTTCTGGAAGTCGGTGATGTATTGTTGGAAGCTGTCTCCAGTCCGGGTGGTCTTTTGACAGAGTTTGGCTAATTCGAAGTGGGCATTGGCTCTGATGTCATAGGGGAAGAAAGTGGTTTTGAAGTTGGTAACGAACTCCGCAAACGTCTTTCCAGTGGTGGTGGTCGTGTCGGCCATTTTATCGTACCAGGACTCGGTGAAGGAAGCTCCTCTTCCTTCGGGCATCTTGTTCAGAGTGGTCATGATGCGTGCGGCATCAGGGTATAAGGTGTCATTCAAGACGAAATAGGCTCTCATGGCCTTGATCCATCAGGAGGTGTCGGCGGACTTCCCGGAGAAGTCAGCTGGGAGGGCTGCTTTGAGTTTGGCTTTGTTGGTCGACATGGGTGGACTAGGGTGACGGGGGGGTGGACTAGGGTGACGAGGGGGTGGACTAGGGTGACGAGGGATGGGGGTACTTGGAGTTCTGGAGGTTTGGCTCCTTGGTTGGGGAGCGTATGAGGGATTGAGGAGTGGAGTTCTGCTAGATCCGGTGATTTGTCTCGAAGGTGTCTGGTACCTGGTGAGGTCTGGGAGTTCTGAGTCAGACTCTTCTGGGGCTCGGTATGACGTGGTGGAGGGGTGGTAGGTCCTTCACCTGAGTAGGTGGGACCAAGGAAATTCTTGGTCTTTTGTTACGCAAAGTGTACCAACAAGGTCTAGAAGTTCTCTTGAGCTGCTAAGGCGATACTCACAAAGAGACCGATGTCTTAGGGACTCAAGGAAGAGATCGAAGGGACAAGGTTTACTAGGGGTGAGCCTAGTAAAGACTCGGAGTGATACTTGATAGTACACGTAGATTGTGAAGACCAAGAATGAGGAATACAGAGTATGGGAGATTATTTATAGTACTACACACAATGCACGGACCATGGAAAGTTATGGAACAAGGGATAACGATTAGGCATGAGAGAGCCTAATTAGGAGAGATGGTGTCCGAGGTTGAGAGACCAAAGATAACTAGATCTAGGCCCTCCAATAAGGAGATAGGCCTGTCGTGGGCGATAAGACATAGTTCATTGATAGGAAAAGAAACGGAAAAAGACTACGATGAGTAGTATACGGTGAGACGGGAAGAAAATCGTAACACCATTGCTGCCCTTTCCAAAGGATCCCCCCTCTTTCCCTGTTCCTCTCTGACAGATTGGACCTTGGACAACGGTCATTTATTCTACCAAAATCACATATATGTCCCACCCACCACCCATTCCTCTCTCCTCCACTCCATCCACTCCTCCCCACTCTCCAGTCATATGGGTACTTTCCATACCCAAGCCATCCTCGAATGCAACTTTTGGTGGCCCGGCCTTTCCTCCTTCATCCACCTCTTCATCTGCGGCTGCCCTACTTGCCAACAAGCCAAGGTTAACACCCACCCGCTCCCTGCTCTCCCCCATCCCTTCCATCTCTCCCCTCCCCTTCCGACAACTCTCTGTCGACCTTATCACCAATCTTTCCCCCTCCAATGGCCATGATTCTATCATGGTTGTGGTCGACCATGGCCTTAGTAAGGGGGTAATTTTCCTCCCTTGTTCTAAAACCATTGACGCCACCAGAGTCACCCTTCTCTTCTATGAAAACGTATTCAGAAGATTTGGCCTCTATGACTCCATCATTTCAGACAGAGATCCTCAGTTTGTGTCTGCCTTCACCTTAGAACTTGCCTGCCTCCTCAAATACGATATCCGTTTATCCTCTGCCTACCACCCCCAGACTGACAGACAAACTGAACGAACCAATCAAGAATTAGAAATCTTCCTTAGGATCTTTTGCGCCAACAACTTCAACTCCTGGTCCTTCCTCCTCCCTGCTGCTGAATTCCATCACAACTCCACTCCCCATTCCTCTACCAAGAAATCTCCATTCTCTCTATTATATGGCTATGAACCCCGATTCTTCCCCCCTTTCGAAAAAACGTTCATCCCTGCCCTTGAAACCAGACTTTCCACTCTTGATTCCACACGAAAAGAAGCCCTTGCCACTCATGAAACTGCCAGAAGACTCATGACTTCTTGTTCCTGGAAGAAGTTCTTCCCCTGGAAAATTGGAGATAAGGTCTGGCTTGAAACCACCAATCTCCGACTCAACTACCCCTCTAGGAAACTCACCCCCAAAAGATTGGGCCCCTTCGAAATTACCCACATCTTATCTTCCATATCTTATCAACTCTGACTTCCTTGTTCCTGGAAGATACACGATGTCTTCCATGCATCCCTCTTATCTTCCTATTGGACTTCATCCACTTACGGCCCAAGCTTCTCTTCCCCACCCCCTGACCTTATCAATCAGGAAGAGGAATATGAAGTCTCCACTATCTTAGCGCACAAAGGTCCCCTCTACCAGCGAAAATATCTCATGGCATGGAAAGGCTACCCATCCTCTGAAAACACTTGGAAACCAGAATCCAATCTCCACCATTCCCACCATCTCCTTTCTGCTTATAAACAACTCCACCACCTGTGACCCTGTGTGCACAATCAACGGTCTCTTCATGAGTATCTCTTGCCCACACAAATCACCCTTGCCCAAACTATCCACCATGTCCTTCTTGACATCCTCCATCGCCCCTTCCCCTCTGTTGACCCCCTCGAGTCCTCTATGCACCCTGAACGTATACCCCGCCTATCTCCCGGAATATGCAGTCCTAGAACTTTATGCCGACATCCTTGACACTCCCGCTCTTGTCCTTGCCATCGAACAAGACCCCTTGTTCAATGATGACTTCACCTCTCAAGACCTCATTTGAGTCTTCCATGGGACCTCTTGTCTCTCCAGGATGATCTGGACCAGTCCTTCCCCAGATCAAGCTGTGTACTTCTCTCTCACCTCTATTACTCATAATGTTCTCCTCGCTCTCTTTCACCATGGCTTCCATACCTACATAGAGTCCATCACCCCCAACATCATCTACCCCATCTTTCATAGAATCTATCTTTCCTTACCTTGAGACCAGCATGACCATTATTCCCAATCCGTAGATAACTTCCTACTTTCTCAACCACATCACGTTCCCCTCCTGGTACCCCCCCCTCGTTCTTCATCCCTTTCATCTCACATGTCCTCCCCTCCCCCTGTGGATACCCCGACGGCTGTAGCCTCTGATGAATCTGACCCCGACTCCGAGGATTCCTCGCTCCCTGTCACACTCACCCCTCCCTCCATCCCCACAGTCATCTCATTGCCCACCAGAAATGTCCTTTCCTTCCCTACCCAAGTACTCCCTCGCCATGACCTCCTATGCTTACCCCTTGCCTCAGACACCACCCGTTGCTTTCACTGTCATGGCCTTGGTCACTATCAGCAGAACTGTCCCTCCTACTGCTGCCCCAACTGCCACACCATCCAACCAGGTCACCTCACCCATGAATGTCTTACTGTCCACTGTGGCTTTTGCGATCATTGGGGACATAGCAATAGATACTGCCCCTCTCGGATCTGTGAAACTTGCTCTCAGCATGGGCACATCATTAGCGACTGTCCAATTTCACGTGCTACCCCTTCACAGCAGATGGCGATCTACGGTCCTGCCACCTCATCCTCTACCTGATCCATGGGCAAGACGGGGTTTGGTCATCGAGCCTGGGGCTCAATTATACGAACAGGGTAATGTTACCATTTTTCTCCCTTCTCAATCTATTCTCCTCATCGTCTCCTTCATACCTCGGACTAACTGGAGATGACAAACTACTCATTGGATCTCCTGCACTTACCTAGTAATATCCAGTTCCTCTGCTATCTGTTTTGCACGTTTACCTGTAGCCAACCATAGCTACACTATGTCTCTTTCTTTGGACTAACCCCTCCACACTGACTCTCTTATGTCAGCTTGTTCTCCAACCTTCCATAGTATTCCTCTGTTGATTACTCATCTCCTTCCTCAATGTTCTCTCTCTTTCCATGGTCCGTGCACAGGCATGTCTCCTATAAAAGCCTAGCATCTATACCTCT
>JBBPLO010000961.1:0-13325 GCA_038089835.1 Retiboletus flavoniger | reverse complement strand
AGCATGATAACTCTCATAAATATACCACAATGCACAACTCACCACCTATAATTGTCAAAGCAGGATGAAAAATGGACATGGAATAATCAGCATGATCAATCTCACCAACATGCCACAATGCACAACTCACTGACTATGATTACCAGAGCAGGATGAAGAATGGACATGGGATGATCAGCATGATCACTCTCACCAACATGCCACAATGCACAACTCACCCACTATGATTGGCAAAGCAGGATGAAGAATGGGCAATATTGAAATCATCAGCATGATCAACCTCACCAATATAGTACAGTACACAACTCACCCCCTGTCATTGCAATAGCATGGTGAATGGTAGATATTGCATTATTAGGATCACCATTGGTCACATCCTAGAGTATACCACTCACAGACTGTGATCATTAGGTGTGAATCAATAATCAGTATACATGTTACGTGAGGCATACCAACAAGGTCCTGAGGGAGTCTTGACTGGTTAAGGTGATACTCACGAAGAGACCGACGTCTTAATGAGTCAGAACTAGGTGAAGACTAAGGCGATGATCGAAGGGTAACAAGGCTTCAAGGGAATGCTTGAAGTGATCTCAGGATTGACGCTTGATAATATGCTAGATTGTGTAGACCAAGAATAAGAAATACAAGATAATGACAACTACTTATAGGACAAGTGTTAAGCACATGGACCATGGAATGCTATGGAATGAGGGAGAACAATTAGGTATGAGAGAACCTAATTAGGAGGAATAGTGTTTGAGATGAAGGAGATCAAGAGACCAAAGGTAACTAGAGATAGGGCCTCTGATAAGCAGATAGGCATGATGAGGATGATAGGATGGCATCCATTGATAAGAGAAGAAGTGAAAGAAATAGACTATCAACAGTATATGATGAGATGGAAAGAAAATTGTAACATTACCCCCATTGTACAATTTGTTACTGTTTTTCTCCCTTTTCATTGCATACTGTTGATTACCTCCTTTTCTCCTTGGACTAACTGGTGGTGTCAGTCATCTAGACGTCTTTCCAATGCATATCTCATAGTAGTTAGTTCCTCTGCTTTCTCTATCGTTTGCCTCCACATAGCTAATCACAGCTACACTATGACCATCTCTACGGACTAACCCCTCCATGCTGATTCTCTTACATCAGCTAGTATTCCTCGACCTTCCATAAGTTTCTCTCTGCTTAGTCAGTTTCCTTCCTCTCTGTTCCTTTATCTTCTGTGGTCCGTGTGCTGGTCCAGTTCCTATAAAAACCTTTAGTAGCAACTCTTGTATCTCATACTTGATCTGCGCAATATAAGCGTACATCTTGCATCATCCCAAGTCATCCTTAGTCTCCTAATCCTAAGTTCCTCTAGTCTTCTGTTTGAGAAGTTGGTCTCTTCGTGAGTATCGCCTCAAACCGAACGATTCCCTCGAGACCTCCATTGGTATGCTTCACATAACAAAAGATCAAGTATCTCCTCGGTCCCACCTACCCAGGTGATGGACCAATAAACCACCACTATGTCTTACCAAGTACCTGAGGAAGAAGACTCTGATCTTCCCGACCTCACCAGATATCAAATCCCTTGATGACTCGCCAGATCAAGCAGAGCTCTGCTAGACCCATCCCTTGTAGGAAGAACTCCTCCTCGTCCCTTGCTGGCACCAACCAGTCAGTCCTCGCGTCAACCCAGTCCACCCCCTCGTCAACCCAGCCCACCCCTTCGTCAACCTAACCCACCCCCTCGTCAACCCAGCCCATCCCCACCTTGAACTCCCAGCCCAATAAACTGGTCTCGATTACCCTCGCCCACCATGCCCACTGAACTCAAAGCAGCCCTCCCAGCAGACTTCTCTGGCCTCCCCTCTGATGCCTCTTGATGGATAAAAGCCATGAGAGCCTATTTTCTAATCAACCTGGCCTTATACCCAGGAGATCCTGAAAAAATCATGACCGCTTTAAACAAGATGCCCACTGGGTGGGGAGCCTCCTTCGCAGAAGCCTGGTACGATAAAATGGCTGACCCGACTATCACCACTGGTAAAACCTTCAATGACTTCATCAAAGATTTTGAAACCACATTCTTCCCCTTTGACATCCAAGCCTCCGCTCATATCAAACTCGCCAAACTCTGTCAAAAGACCTCCCATACAGGTGATGGATTCCAACAATTCATCACTGATTTCCAAAATCTCGCAGGAAAATCCGGAATCACGGATGAAACCACCCTTATTGACCACTTTGCTCTGGGGCTCAACCACCAAATCACTACCATGATCCTGTCTATGGGAACAGTCCCCACCACCATCATAGATTGGGTAACCAAGGCAAAGGCCTTCCACGCCCAAAAAATGAGAATTCAAGCGCTCCGAACTGGCACCAACTCCACCCCCTTCTCCTTCAACCAGCAAACCCCACAGGACCCCAATGCCATGGATATCGACGCAACCACCACCCTAACCAAGCTCACACCTACCAAGCGAGCCAAGTGTATCAAGGAAGGGAGATGTTTCCACTGTTGAATTGTAGGTCATGATGCTCGAAACTGTTGGAAAACCAACAACCCCACCACCAACACCCCTTGAACTTTCCAAGTCTGCACCACCACTACCACTCCAACCATCACCACCCGTCCTCCTGCTCCACCCCCAAAGCCGAACTCCCCTTTGGAGCTTTACGTTAACTCCCTTTGCACTGGAGGAAAGGACAAGAAGGAAATTCTCTCTGTCCTCAAAATGTGTTACTGTTACGGTTTTTCCTCCAAATAGGCTTCACCCCTATCTTTTTTCTTAGCTCATCCCTAGTTCATGGCCTGGTCTACCCCATGCCCACTCTGTTTCTCCCTTATCATCTCCAGTTCATGGCCTGGTCTACCCTGCACCTGCTCTGTCTCTCCCTTATCGTCTCTAGTTCACAGCCCGGTCCACCCCACGCCAACTCTATCTCTCACTATCTCTTAAGTATATCTTTAGTCATATCCCCTCTGCCCTTGATACCCGCAGTCTCTCCTGCACCTAGACCTCGCTTATCTCTTATCTAGTCACATGCTTCTCTCTGCCCCAGCTCCACTGTCACATGTACCATTGCTACATGGATCATAACAATAGACCCTAGTCACTCCCTAACTTCCTTCACATTCCCTGATCTTCCATGGTCCGTGCCCACTCCCCCTGGTATATAAATCCTAGCACAATATCCTTGTATCTTATCCTTGATCTATGTGTATAGTATGCACAATGCTAGTTGCTCAGCCCTGACCCTTTTATCTCTCACTTCTATTTGACTCTCTTGACAAGACCTTGACTCTCTTTCAAGACTCCCTGATGGATGTGCTACACCACTCAGACCTGTAGATGACTTTTCCCAGCCTGCATCTCCGCTAGTATGCGTCGCGTGTAACAGTTACGAAGAAGATCCCAAAGAAAATCCTGGGAAATCATTTAATGGAGTAACCGTTGCAAAGATCCAGGAAGCAAAGGATTTTTGAAAAGAGAAGTAGCTTCAACGTCTGCTTCTCCTCCAAATGTACTAGTAGCTTTACCAGACAATAGAACATTACGTCTCAAAGTCTCTGTGCAACAAACCGTTGATACCACCACCCTGATCGATTCCAGAGCAACCGGAAACTTCATTGACCCTCAACTCCTTCCTAAGGGATGATTCCTGTTATGTGAAGCATATCAAAAGAGATCTCAAGGGAATCGTTTGGCTTGAGGCGATACTCACGAAGAGACCGACTTCTCAAACAGAAGATTCAAAGAGCTTAGGACTTGGGAGACTAAGGATATCTAGGGATGATGCAAGATATATGCTTGTATTGTACAGATCAAGTATGAGATACAAGAGTTACTACTAGAGGCTATTTATAGGAACTGGACCAGTGCACAGACCATGGAAAACAATGGAACAAGAAAGAAGGAAAAATGACTAAGCGGAGAGAAACTAAGGGGAGATTGTGGAGCACTAGCTGATGCGAGAGAATCAGCAAGGAGAGGTTAGTCCATAGAGATGTTCATAGTGTAGCCATGATTAGCTACGTGGAGACGAATAACAGAAAGAGCAGAGGAACTAACTACTATGAGATATGCACTGGAAAGACGTCTAGACTGTTGACGTCGCCAGTTAGTCCATGGAGAAAAGGAGGTAACTAACAGTATACGATGAAAAGGGAGAAAAACAGTAACATTACCCCTCTCATACAATCGAGCTCCTGGCTCAATAACCAAACCCTGTCGGCCCCAAGGGTCAAGTAGAGGATGATGATGATGGACCGTAGGTTGCCATCTGCTGAGATGGGGTAGCACGCTCAATGTTACAATTTTCTTTCCCTATCATCGCTTCCTTTTACTAGTACACTTTTCGTCGTTGATCTCTTACCGAGGACATCGTATATCTCGGGCACAGGAGGTGTACCTCTTCATTGGAGGACCTTCTACGCTATCCTTAGTCTGCTTTCCTTAGGACTTTGTTGTCTCTTCCCTATCTTCTTGGACCTTCTTCTCCTAACTAAGTTCTCTCGTACTTAGTCATATCTGTGGCGCTCCCTTAGTTCCACCTGGTCCGTGCGTGGGAAGTCTCCCTAGTATATAGTTCTCACCTTCCATGTATCTCTGGTCCTTATTCTTGATCTGCACAATATTAGCGTACCTTCTTGAGTTGCCCATAGTCCCTCAGTACTCTGCAACCTTAGCGACTCTAAGGGCAGTTTTCCTTCCCCAAGTCTCTATCAGAAGCTGGTCTCTTCGTGAGTATCGCCTGTAGACGATCCTCGTCGCCTTGAGCCCTCCATTGTATGCTATGCATAACAAAAGATCAAGAATCCTTCTCAGTCCCACCTCCTCAGGTGAAGGACCTATCCCAATCTCACCACGTCATTCCAAGCCCCAGGAGACAGTGACTCTGAACTCCCGGACCCTATTTTGTACTGCCTACCCTCCAGGCAAATCGCCGGATCCAGCTGGACCCCACTCCTCGACCCATCCTTCGCTCCCTTGCCCAAAGGTCTAAAGCCCAGCACCCCTTCGCAACCGAGTCCACCCCCCCGCCAACCTAGTCCAATCCTTCCTTCTCAGCCCAGCCCACCCCCTTGTTCACCCAGCCCCATCTACTTGTCTCACTCCCCCTCACCCAACATGCCTTCTGAACTCAAGGCCGCCCTCCCCGCTGACTTCACTGGGTCCTCTGCAGACGTGTCACAATGGATGAAGGCCATGAAAGCCTACTTCCTGATCAATCAACACCTCTACCCTGATGACCCCGAATGGATCATGACCATGCTCAACAGGATGCCCAGTGGCCAAGGAGCATCCTTCGCCAAAGCATGGTACGACAAGATGGCTGACCCCAGTATCACCACTGGGAAAATCTTTCTCGATTTCACCAAGGACTTCGAGATCACCTTCTTCCCATACAACGTGAAAGCCACTGCCCATTTGGAGCTAGCCAAACTACGCCAGAAAATCACCTGTTCCCATGATGGGTTCCAACAATACATCACCGACTTCCAGAACCTTGCAGGGAAGTCCGACATCATGGATGAGGCCACCCTCATTGACCACTTCGCCCTTGGACTCGACCAACAAATCACCACCATGATCCTGTCCATGGGAACGGTCCCCACTACCATTGCAGACTGGGTAACGAAGGCCAAAACCTTCCATGCCCAGAAGATGAGGATCCAAGCCCTTTGTACTGGAACCACCACCACTCCCTTCTCCTTCAACAACCATCGTACCCCTGGCAGGGACCCCAACGCCATGGAAGTGGACACGACCACTACCCTGACCAAACTCACCCCCACCGAACGCATTAAGGAAGGATGGTGCTTCCATTGTCGAACCATTGGGCATGACGCCCACAACTGTAAGAAAACTACCAACTGCCCCCAGAACATACGAACCACCACTCTTGCCACTCCCCTCCCACTGCCCCCACCCCCAGCCCCCACTGTGCCATCCCCTCTTCAACAATACGTGAACTCTCTTCGTACCTCCGGCAAGGACGAGACGGAAATTCTTTCCGTCTTAAAAATGTGCTATGACAAAGACAGAGAAGAGGTAAATGCCGTCCAGTTTGCCAACGTACAAAAGGCAAAGGATTTTTAAAAAGGGAAGCAGCCTCGACATCTCCTTCCCTAGATTCTCTCCATGTACTCATAGCATCACAAAAGAATAGAACTCTTCGTTTGGATGTCAAGGTACAAAGCATTGAAACCTCAGCCCTCATTGACTCTGGGGCAACCAGAAACTTCATCGATCCTCGCCTCCTACCTCAAGGGAACTTCCATCTCAAGAAACTCCCTCATCCTATCCTAGCCTACAACATTGACAGAACCCTGAACACATCAGGGAGTATCCGCTGGACCACAACCATCCTCATCTCCCATGGTTCCTTCTCTTCCATTGAATCCCTCTTCGTTCTTCAGCAAAAGACCCCTCAGATCATCCTGGGCATGCCCTGGTTAACCAAATGGAACCCTGACATAGATTGGAAGGACTGCATCCTCTCTATTCTGACGTCCCCCCAGAGGGTTGAGAGGACTCTTCGTGAGCGCCCTCCCCTGAAGGAGACCAAGGAAGAAGAGATCTACAAACTAACCATCTCTATGGAGATTGCTCTAAAGGCAATGCCCTCCCAAACCACTGTCCCTGAATTCTGTAAAGACTTCGCTGATGTCTTTGCCGAATCCTCTCACAATGTCCTCCCTACCCATCATTCCTTCGACCACACTATTGATCTCAAAGACTCCTTCGTTCCGAAGATCACTAAGGTCTACCTGCTGAACCCCAAAGAAAGGGAATCCCTTAGAGAATTCATTGAAGAACACCTCAAAACTGGTCATATCATCCCATCAAAGTCTCCACAAGCCTCCCCTTTCTTCTTTGTTCCCAAAAAGGACAGGACTCTCCGTCCGTGTCAAGACTATCGATACTTGAATTCCCACACCATCCGGAATGCTTACCCCTTACCCCTCATCTCCGACCTCCTAGAAGACATAAAGGATGCAGACCACTTCACAAAAATGGACATCCGGTGGGGATACAACAACATCTGAATCTGCGAGTCAGATCAATGGAAAGCAGCCTTTATCACCCCCCTAGGGCTCTTTGAACCCACAGTAATGTTCTTTGGGTTCTCCAACACCCCCTCCACGTTCCAATTGTTCATGAACCACATCTTTGCCGACATGATTGCAGAACGCTGGCTGAAGATCTACATGGACGACCTAGGGGTTTGCACCAAAGGCCCCCTCTCCCTCCATCATGAGCACACCCGACGAGTTCTCCTCCAGCTATGTGAGCACAACCTCTCCGTCAAGCTGTCCAAGTGTTCCTTTGACTCCCAAACAATGGAATACCTCGGTCTCGTCATCGGGAAGGGAGAAGTGCAGATGGACCCCCACAAACTCGCCGCTCTCAAGGACTGGAAACCCCCCACAACTGTCACTGGTATTAGATTGTTCATCGGGTTCACCAACTTTTACAGGAAATTTATCCCCAACTTCTCCAACATCGTAGCCCCCCTGGTCTTCCTCACCAAGAAGAATGAGAGTTGGAACTGGACCCCCCTCCTGTTACGATCCACAGTGGATCGCCCTTTATCTTTTTCTTTTCTTTCACTTAGCTAAGTCCTCATACATCTCTCGTCTTATCTCAGACTTAGGGACTCCATTTACGCCTCGAGTCCCGCTTCCCCGGTTCCTTCTGTTCTGTCTTATCCCAGAGCCGTTGTATTATTAGAACTGACTCATCGTGACTCATCCTTATCTACTGCAGATGACTCACTCTTATCTTGGGCTTACTAGAAGCCCCTTACCTAACGTCTTGGCATACGTACTTATATTCCATCGCTGCCCTGTACTTTCCCTCAGCTTAGTCTACTCAATTCTATGAGCTCTAAGCCCACTCCTCACTCCCTTCGTCATGGTCTGTAATCCACACACTGAGACTACGGGTCCTCCCTAGGTCTCCACCTTGCACCTTGTCCTGGACTTAAGGAATCCCCTTGAAGTCCAACCTACAGGCTGTTTGAGCGCTGTTTCCATTCTAAGGGATTCCCCTTGAATGCATGTCTCCGAAGACTTCTGTCGGAACACCCGAGTATCCTCCTTCGTCTTCGCATCCACTAGAGCTCACTTTGAGTCCCTGCTGGTATTCCCTAGCCCAGCGTAACAAAAGACTAAGCTAGCTTCTACGGACGACTTTCAGGTCACTCCTTTTACCCGCTCCCGCCTTCAGTCTGTATGGGGTGATTCCCTGGACAACCGCGCACCCCTCTCCCATGATCAGCCTGCACAGGGTGATTCCCTGGGCACTGCGTCACCATTAGCTCCCACTGGTTCTTACCCCAAGGTGCGCCTGAACAAGGCCAGTCCTCCCCTGAACCCTCATCCCCCTCATCTCTCGAACACTCTGATCACGAGATCAACCCTACCTCTACCCAAGAGGAAGACAAAACCCTTCACCTTGCCTGAGGCCTCGCTCAACAACTTAGTATTCCGCGAGTTCCTTCCCCTGAGACTCCCACTCCCATTGCCATGCAACCGAGCGTGTCTCTCCCTGCCAGACCTACTAAGCCGCCAGCCCTCACCGGCTTCCCCCTCTCTCGCATGCGCCCCGCTGTCGCACCCTTACCCTCGCCCCCAACAACAATGTCTTCAAAGGAACTCCACCTTGGAGCCCCTGAGCCCTTCGATGGGAACTATGATAAGTCCGAACAGTGGTTCAACACTGTTCAGTTCTACCTCCTTGTCAACACCAATGTCTACGACACTGATGCCAAAAAGATCGCGTTCGCACTTTCACATATGACCAAAGGCTCGGCTGCCATCTGGGCAGCAACCTTCCGGCAGAAATGCTTCTCATCCGGAACCGTTAATCTCGGCACCGTCACCGCCTTCACCACCGAGTTCCTGGCCGCCTTTAAGCACCAGGATTCCATTGGGAACGCCATCACCTGGCTTTCCACAACCTGTATGCAAAAGAAGAAGGACGGATTCTCCCCCTCCCTTCTCAACTACATTGCCACCTTCCGCAGCAAGGTCGCCGTTGCCCAGATAATGGACGACAACGTTCTTATCGCCTACTTCGCAGCAGGCCTACCCTCCTCCATCATGTACAAAATCTACGCGATGGAGACGCCCCCTACCACCATCACCGATTGGTACTCGAAAGCGATGCACTTCAATAACATGTGGAACCGCGCCCATGAAGTCGCCTCCAGATCCGGCGCCACCTGCACAAAAGACCTCACGTTCACCCCGAAGGCTCGAGTCGACCCCAACGCCATGGACGTCGACATTGTCAGAACCATCTCAAAAATGACCCCCGAAGAAAAGCAGAGGTGCATCAAAAACAACCTTTGCTTCAGATGCCGCCAAAGTGGCCACTCCTCCTGGAACTGCCTGGCCTTCTCCCCACAGACCCCGAGAGTCCCTCGCCCACCAACCAAGAAGGTGGCGGAGGTGACCAACGAAGAAGAAATCCCTCGACTTCAAGAAGTCGAAGACGACGAAGAAGATGAGGAATCAGTAAAAGCCGTATTCCTTCAGGATTTTTAGAAAGGAAGCCTACCTCGACGTTAGCCCCTTCCTATATTGCTTCTGTACTTGTAAAAGCAGTGACAAAATCTATGGTTTTTCCCGTCCAAGTCATTCGCCCCTCATACACCATGAAAACCATCGACACTTGCGCGCTCATTGACAGTGGCGCCAGTATCTCCTGCATCGACTATGGCTTGGTCGCCAAGCATAAATTCCCCCTGATGAAGCTCTCCACCCCCATCCTCGCCAAAAACACGGATGGAACCACCAACAACAAAGGGAAAATCACACACACCTGCTCCCTGTTCCTCAACATCGAAGGACTAGCCCAAAAGGTCCTTTTCCACATAATGCATCTTGGCCGAGACAACCTCATACTCGGACTTCCCTGGCTCCGCACTGCCAACCCCAAGATCGACTGGACCACCAGAACCTTAACCCTGGACGAATCCATCGACCAGTCCGCCCTCCTTCACCACGAACACAAGAGAGACCTTGAGCGACACAACAAGGTCTACACCTTCCCCACGCATGAGCCCGACTCCATCCCTGTCAACACCATCTCCCACGACCACCTCCACAACTACCTCGACCAAGAAGTGGAGGAGAGATACCTAAACGTCGCCATCCGAAACCGGTCCGTCTTTCGGATCATCCGATGTGGATCCAGATTCCTCCGCACCTCTCAGATAGCCAAGATCACCAAGGCTACCGAACTCGCCAAGGAAGAAGCCCTCGCTGCCCCGAAGGTATCATTACCTCCGGAATACAAACAATTCAAATCGGTCTTCTCCCAAGAGGCCGCCAACCACCTACCCCCATCGCGACCCTACGACCATAAAATCACCTTGAAACCCGAGTTCTCCCCCTCAATAGGGAAGATCTACCCGCTTTCCCCTGAAGAGAGGACCGCAGCCGACAAGTTTCTCGACGAAAACCTTGCCGCTGGGAAAATCTCCCCATCTAAATCTCCCCAAGTGTCCCCCTTCTTCTTCGTTCATAAAAAGGACGGAGGACTACGCCCTTGCCAGGACTACTGGAAGCTTAACGAAGCTACCGTCTGCGATGCCTATCCACTTCCCCTCATCTCCGAGCTCATCAACAAGCTCAAAGACGCGAAGAAGTTCACCAAGTTCGACGTTCGATGGGAATACAACAACATCCAGATCTCCCCAGAAGATCAATGGAAAGCTGCCTTCATAACCCACTGCGGTCTCTTCAAACCCAACATCATGTACTTCGGGCTCACCAACTCCCCGGCCACCTTTCAACGATTCATGAACGACTCTTTCGGAGACCTAATCGCCGAAGGATGGCTAGTCATCTACATGGATGACCTTCTCATCTTCTCCCCTGATGAAGAAACTCACACCGACAGGACATGACACATCCTCCAACACATGGCAGAGCTCGACCTCCACCTCAAGCTCAAAAAATGCAAATTTGCTACTGACGAGGTAGAATACCTCAGCCTCGTCGTTAAACCAGGGAACATCACCATGGACCCTGTCAAACTCGAGGGTATTGCCAAATGGCCCATCCCCACTACTCTGAAACAAGTTCGCTCCTTCCTTGGATTTGCTAACTTTTACAGACGATTCATCGAGGGCTACTCCACCACGGCCCGACCTTTAATCGACCTCACCAAAAAGAACCAACCATGGGAATGGTCCCCCATGTGCCAACAAGCCTTCGACACCCTCAAGGACGCATTCCTCTCTCAACCCGTCCTCCAACTCCCCGACACCAGCGCACAGTTCGCCATCACCACCGACGCCTCCAAATTCACCTCCGGCGCCATCCTCCAACAGCTCGACCCCAATGGAGAGTGGAAACCCTGCTCCTACATCTCTCAGTCGTTCGGTCCCGCCGAACGGAACTACAACGTCCACGACTGAGAACTCCTCGCCGTCATGCGAGCCCTCTCCGCCTGGCGCCACTACCTCCAAGGCGCCCCGTTCCCCATCAAGGTCTTCACTGACCACCGAAACCTCACCTACTTCCGTAAACCCCAGGATCTCAACCGTCGACAGGCGCGTTGGCTCCTCAACCTTGCAGATTACAATCTCGAGTTCTCCTACACTCCCACCGCCTGACTTGCAGGCCCCGACGCCCTGTCTCGGCGTCCAGACCACGACTCAAAAGACGCCGACAACACCGCCGTCACCGTACTCCCCGAGACGGCCTTCGTCGCCTCGATCAACACTCTCCTCACCAAGCAAATCTCAGAGGAATGTACCATTGACCCTACGGCCCTCCAAGCCGTTCAATCCCTCTCTGCACCTGTGCCACCGTCCTTTCGCTCTTGTTTCTCCCCCTGGCAATCCATCAATGGCGCCCTTACTTTCCACGGCCACCTCTACGTCCCCCCTAACTCCCGCCGAGCGGTCCTGGCCAAACACCACGACCACCCCACTGCCAGCCACCCCGGCTACCTAAAAACCCGCCAACTCGTCGCTGCCAAATGCCGGTGGCTGGGCCTCGCCGCCCACGTCCATAATTATGTCTCCGGCTGTGCCACGTGCCAGCAAAATAAGACCAACACTCACCCCACCACACCCCCGCTTGTCCCTATTCGCTCCTCCTGCACTCGCCCTTTCCAACAGATCTCCTGCGATCTGATCACAGACCTCCCTGTCTCTGACGGTTTTGATAGTCTCCTGGTCGTGGTCGACCACGGCCTTATGAAGAGGGTAATTCTTTGCCCCATGAAGAAAACGGTAACCACGGACGGCATTGCCACCCTGTTCGCCCACAAAGTCTACTCCTAGTATGGCCTACCAGACAAAGTCATCTCCAACTGAGGCCCCCAGTTCGCCTCGGCATTCTCCAAGGAACTCGGACGAATCCTCAACTACAAACTTGCCCTCTCCACTGCCTTCCACCCTCAGACCGACGGAGAGACCGAAAGAGTCAACCAAGAGGTAGAAACCTACCTCCGCATCTTCTGCGGAGACGACCCCACATCGTGGGCCAGCAAAATATCCCTAGCCGAGTTCACCCACAACCACTGACCCCACTCAGTTACTAACAAATCCCCCTTCTTCCTCCTCATGGGATACGAACCTAACCCTTTACCCACCTTAGTCCCATCTACCAACGTCCCCGCCGTCGAAACGTGACTACAAAAACTCGCCTCCGCCCGAAACGAAGCCCTTGCCTCCCATGAATTAGCTCGCCAAGTGATGGCCAGCCGAAACAAACGACCCTTTACCCCATTCAGTAAAGGAGATAAGGTATGGCTCGAGGCCCGAAACCTCCACCGGGAATTAGCCAACCCCAAATTCTCCCCCAAAAGAGAGGGACCCTTCGTTATCACTAACGTACTCTCCCCTATATCTTATCATCTAGCCCTCCCGAAAACGTGGAAGCTCCACCCCATGTTCCACGCTTCCCTCTTATCTCCTTATTGCCAGAACGCCGTTTATGGCCCCCATTTCAAAAAGAACCCACCGGAGCTTATCAGCAGACAAGCGGAATATGAAATAGAAAAGATCATTAGATACCGAGGTGCTTCGGATAAGCGCCACTATCTAGTCCGGTGGTGTCACATACCGGATTTTCACCAAGTCCGCTCCGACCCTCCGAACCCATCTCCGGTCTCGTACTCACCAACTCCGATGTTATCTCGCTCGGAAGCTCAACTCCGAGACTCCAGAGGTGCCCTTAGAATATTCCCATATGTCTCTTCATTCTTGTTACGTTAGTCTCTCTCCATTTGTATTAGTCCCGCTTCTCTTTCCTCTCCGATCCTATGTACACAGCTCCGGCCTTCACATATCCGGTGTAC
>JBBPLO010000960.1:0-13343 GCA_038089835.1 Retiboletus flavoniger | reverse complement strand
GTAGAGGGTCCTCCAATGAAGAGGTATACCTCCTGTGCCCAAGAGACGCGACGTCCTCGGTAAGAGACTAAGGATGAGAAATGTACCAACAAGAGGAAACGATGATGAGGAAAGAAAATTGTAACACATCCATGACTGCAAACTACTTGCAGTCATCTGCACCCTCCAAGCATGGAAACATTACCTCCGAGGTTCCCCATTCCCTGTACAGGTCTTCACCAACCATAAAAACCTCACCTACTTTCGCAAACCTCAAGATCTCAACTGTTGCCAGGCCCAATGGCTCCTGGATCTCGCCAACTTCGATTTAAAATTTTCCTACACTCCTGCAGCCCAACTCACCAGACTGGACGCCCTCTCCTGATGACCGGATCACGACTCTAAGGACATGGATAACTCCGATGTCACCCTCCTCACCAACAACCTGTTCATCTCCTCTATTGACACCCTCCTCCCAGCACAAATCAAAGACAGTTGCAAGACTGATGATACCGCCCTCACAGCCCTCCAAACCCTCTTGCAAAAACTCCCTGCTTCCTTTCGCTTCTGACTCTCCCCCTGGCAAACCATCAATGGCCTACTCATGTACAACGGTCAAGTCTACGCTCCCCCTGCCACCTGTCAGGCCATTCTAGCCAAACATCATGATCACCTCTCCACCAGCCACCCTGGCTACTTAAAAACACGTCAGTTGGTCTCAGCCCAATACTGGTGGCCTGCCATGGCCATGTTTATCAAACGCTACATCGACGGCTGTGCAATCTGCCAGCAAAATAAAACCAACACCCACCTGACCACCCCTCCTCTTATCCCTATCTGCTCCTGCTGCTGCCGCCCCTTCCAGCAAATCTCCTGCAATCTCATCACTGATCTTCCCCCCTCCAGAGGCTTTGATAGTCTCCTGGTTGTGATCGACCATGGCCTTATAAAGGAGGTAATTCTCTGCCCCACAAAAAATCCATCACAGCGGCCAGAATGGCAGCCCTTTTTGCCCACAGAGTCTACTCCTGATTTGGCCTACCAGACAAAATCATCTCTGACCATGGCCCCCAATTCGCTTCAGCCTTCTTCAAAGAACTCGGCTGAATCCTCAACTACAAACTCGCCCTATCTACCACCTTCCACCCACAAACTGGTGGAGAAACCAAATGAGTCAACCAAGAGATCGAAACCTACCTCCACATCTTCTGCAGTGACTCCCCTGCCTCATGGGCAGACCGCATTCCCCAAGCAGAATTTACCCATAATCACCGACCTCACTCTGTCACCAACCAATTCCCTTTCTTCCTCTTAATGGGGTACAAATCTAACCCTTTACCCACCATAGTTCCCTCCTCCTCCGTTCCTGCCATCGAACAATGGCTATGAGAACTCTCCACTGCACGAAATGAAGCCCTAGCCTCCCATGAACTAGTCTGTCAAACTATGGCAGCTAGAACTTGTCACCTGTTCACACTGTTTCACAAGGGCAACCAGGTTTGGCTCGAAGCTTGCAATCTCTGCTGAGAACTTGCTAACCCAAAGTTCTCCCCTAAACAGGAAGGACCATTCGTTATCTCTGACGTTCTCTCTGCAGTAATCTACCAACTAATACTCCCGAAGATGTGGAAGATCCATCCCGTCTTCCATGCTTCCCTCTTATCATCCTATCAGCAGAACCCCATGTATGGCTCACATTTCAAAAAGAACCCGCTGTTACAACTTGCGTACGCCCCTAGCCTTTTTCCTTCGTCACGTGTCCTCGTCCCTCGTCCCCACGCCCCCAACCCCCTCTCGCTAACCCTGCAGGAGAGTACCCCTCTCTTCTTAGCAACTGCAGCGGTCATCCTCGTCCCCTGTCCTAGTCCTCGGCTACCTCCGAGCAGATCCTCGTCACTGCTAGCCCCTAGGCTACCCAGTCACCCTTAGCTAACCCTTAGCTAACCCCAGACTCGGCTACCTCCGAAACGTCGCCTATCCGCCCTCGCTAGTCACTCGTGACTACCACGTGATCTCCACGACCCTCGTGACTTCCACATGACCTTCGGTCTCCCTTACCTCGGAGATACCCTCGTCCTACCCTTAGTCCTTGGCTACCTCCGAGTCCCCTCTAGCATCCGCTCTAGGACCCTCCACGTGATCCTCACGTGACTGCTCATCCCTCGTGACCAACGCGCCCCACCACGTGATGCTTATGCCTTACCCGCGTCTCGCTATCGACTGGTATCTATCCAGCGTATCCCGGTCCCCTCCTATTGTCGTGTCCCGGTACCCTCCGTGGACCCCCCTAGCTCCTAGCTTACGCGTCGCCCCCACGCGTATCCCTTATCTCCACCTTGGCACTCCTCATACCCCTGTCTTAGCCCACGCGTCTACTACGCGTCTCCTCGGGTCCCCTTAGCCTAGACAGCTATCTCTTATCCTTCGTCTTGGCACTCCTCGCGCCTTCGCCTATACCCGCGTGCTCTCACGCGCCCCCATCGCCTTGGCCCTCCTCATGCCTTCGCCTCCACCCATATCCCCCTTCGACCTAGACGGCCATCATATGTCCCTCATGGTACGCCTGCTTATCGACGTATCACATCTCTCCTATAGATAGACTTCCTGTGTCCCTCATGGACGCTCACCTCACCATGACTCGCATAGACATTTATATCGCATGGTCTGTGCACTCGTAGCACGGGTATATAAGCATAGTACCGCTATCTTGTATTCCCCACTTTGACCATTGTACATCTAAATACCCTTGTATAATCTTGACGGCATCATCTCCAGTCGGGTGCCTCCTCGTCCTGGCCCTTGAGGGCCACCTTGAGGTCAGACCTCTCCGCTACCTACCTTTGAAAGCCGTGGGCTCCCAACCCTGCGGTAGTAGAACACGCTGGGACAGTTCCGTCGCGTTCCCCCGGCACGCTCAGCCCCGACACCTTTGTCCTGCCTTGCCCGATGGTGCAACCATAACACCCACTGGATCTTGTTGGCAGACAAGCAGAGTATGAAGTGGAAAAGATCATACGGCATAAAGGTGCTTTGGATAAGCATTATCTGGTCAGGTGGCAAGGATACTCCACCGATGATGACTCCTGGCTTCCTGAAAGGGACTTCAAACATATATGGACCATCCTCACCACGTATAAGAAGGCAAACCCCCGCACCTTCCCTACTTAGAACTCTCTCTCTCTCTTTTCTCCCCCGTTGTTATGCTGGGCTGTGGAATACCAGCAGGGACTCAAAGTGAGCTCTTCATGGATACAAAGATGAGGGAGGATACACAGGATGTTCCGACAGAAGTCTTTGAAGACACGCATTCAAGGGGACGCCTTTGAATGGAAGCAACGCCAAATGGCCTGCAAGTGGACTTCAAGGGGTTTCCTTAAGTCCGGGACGAGGTACAAGGTGGAGACCTAGGGAGGACCCGTAGTCTCAATATGTGGATAACAGACCATGACAAGAGGAGCGAGGAGTGGGCTTAGAGCTCATAGAATTGAGTAGACTAAGCTAAGGAGAGAGTACAGGGCGGCAGTGGGCTATAAGTACATACGCCAAGACATTAGGTAATGGGCTTCTAGTAAGCCCGAGATAAGAGTGAGTCATCTGCAGTAGATAAGGATGAGTCACGACGAGTCAGTTCTAATAATACAACGGCTCCGAGATAAGATGGAATGGAAGGAACCAGGGAAGCGGGACTTGGGGCATAAACGGAGTTCCTAAGTCTGAAATAAGGTGGGAGATGGATGAGGACTTGGCTAAGTAGAAAGGAAAAGGAGAAAAGGAAAAGGAAAAAGGGCGATCCACCATGGATTGTAACATTACCCCCGTGCTAGGGGTGAGACTCCATCGAACCTTTCTCAAAGGTTGATATATCCGGCACCAGGGGAGCCCGTCATGTTAGCATAAGCGATGTCATTGTCACCATAGTTATGAACCTCGACAGGGGAGTGGCGGTGGCAAGGTTGGCGGTGGTGCGTACGTGGTGGAGGAGTGGGATGCGGGAGAGGAGATGGGTGAGCTCGGCGGTTGTGGGTTTGCTCGGGCGATCGGTTACCCCAAGAAGATCCGGAGGATGACGAGAACTGGGGGCAAGGAGGAGGTCGGCGGAGGGGGCAGGTTTGCTGGGAATGACCTGGGGTGAATTGGAGACAGAGCAGGCACTGGTAGACCTGGCAGTCGGCCCGAAAGTGGCTGAGACGGTGGCAGTGAAAACATGCCTGTCGATATCTGGGGTGGGACTCCATGAGGGGGGTCATACCGTCATTGCCAGTCCAGAAGGCTTCCACTCGGGCTAAGAAGTCTATTTCGGCCAGGTCAAGGGGGGATGCAGATGTGAAGGGTGTGGAGTTGGCTTGGTGAGCCTGGCATTTGGAGTGCTCTCACAGGTACTGATTAAGGTCCTGGAAGAACTCGAGCGCTCCGAGTTGGTAGGCGAGGAGTAGGGTGACGGCGCACACGTCCCGGTATATGGAGGCGAGGACGGAGTGGAGGCACGTGCATTGCGCGTCAGAGGGGTTAGGAGGGATAAGGCTGAGGTGAGCGATCTGCAAGTAGAGTTTGGAGATGAGCTCCAAGGGCGATGCGTCCTCCACGAAGGACTGCATGGGGATAAGGAGGTGGGAGTCCGTCAAAGCTGACGCAAGCTCCTGAAGGTCGTCGCGGGCGGGATAGTCTTCGCGCAGACGGTGCGCATTGATAGGGACATCAACACTGAGGATGGGTGTTGGGACGATGGTGGCTAACGAGACAGGGGGGAACTCGGGAGAGCGGTCGCCCCAACATGGGGGACCAGCTGCAGGGGATCCCCAACCAGGGGATGGAGCACGGAAGGACGACATCAACGGGTCATACACGGTGGATGTGTGAGAAGCTATAGTAGGGAAATCTATGGGTACATCGTCGGAGAGGACGACATTGTTACTGTCAGCTAATGGAGAGAACATAGGGGGAGAAGAACGGAGGGACGATACAGTGGTAATAGAAGACATTTTTTGATGGTTTGTTTTTCTTTTTAATATGCTATGAGGGGTAGAGGAGAGAGAGAGAGAAACTAAGGGGGGAAGGCATGGGGGTGCACTTTCTTATAGGCAAGGAGGGTGGTCCGTGTGTGTCGAAGATCTTTTTCGGGAAGCCAGGAGTCATCATCAGCGGAGTATCCCTTCCACCGGACCAGATAGTGGCACTTATCTGAAGCACCGCGGTGTCTTATGATCTTCTCTATTTTGTACTCCGCTTGTCTGCCGATGAGTTCTGGGGGGTTCTTTTTGAAATGGGGGCCGTAGACGGCATTTTGGCAATAAGGAGATAAGAGGGAAGCGTGGAACATGGGGTGGAGTTTCCACGTTTTGAGGAGGGCTAAGCGATAGGACACGGGGAAGAGGACGTCAGTGATAATGAAGGGTCCTTCTCTTTTGGGTGAGAATTTGGGGTTGGCTAATTCCTGTCTGAGGTTTCGGGCCTCGAGCCATACCTTATCTCCTTTACCGAAAGGGGTAAAGGGTCGCTTGTTTCGGCTGGCCATCACTTGGCGAGCCAGTTCATGGGAAGTGAGAGCTTTGTTTCAGGCGGAGGCGAGTTCTTTTAGCCAAGTTTCGACAGCGGGGACGTTGGTGAACAGGACTAGAGTGGGTAAGGGGTTAGGTTCATATCCCATGAGGAGGAAGAAAGGTGATTTATTTGTAACTGAGTGGGGTCGGTGGTTATGGGTGAACTCAGCCAGGGATATTTTGTTGGCCCACGACGTGGGGTCGTCTCCGCAGAAGATGTGAAGGTAGGTTTCTATCTCTTGGTTGACCCTCTTGGTTTCTCCGTTGGTCTGAGGGTGGAAGGTGGTGGAGAGGGCGAGCTTGTAGTTAAGGATGTGTCCAAGCTCTCTGGAAAATGCCGAGGCAAACTGGGGGCCTTGGTCGGAGATGATGTTATCCGGTAGACTGTACCGGAAGTAGACTTTGTGGGTGAACAGGGTGGCGATGCTGTCAGCGGTCACCGTTTTCTTCGTAGGGCAAAGAATTACCCCCTTCGTAAGGCCATGGTAGACCACAACCAGGAGACTATCAAAGCCGTCGGAGACTGGGAGGTCAGTGATGAGATCACAAGAGATTTGTTGGAAAGGGCGAGTGCAGGAGGAACGGATGGGGACAAGCGGGGGTACGGTAGAGTGCATGTTGGTTTTGTTTTGCTGGCACACAGCGCAGCCGGAGACATAGTTGTGGACGTGGGCGGCGAGGCCTGGCCACCAGCATTCGGCGGTGACGAGTTGACGGGTTTTGAGGTAGCTGGGGTGGCTGGCGGTGGGGTGGTCGTGGTGTTTGGCCAGGACTGCTTGGCGGGAGTTAGGGGGGACATAAAGGCAGCCATGGAAGGTGAGGGCACCGTTGATGGATTGCCATGGTAAGAATCGGGCATGGAAGGATGCCGGGAGAGGTGCGGAGAGGGATTGAATGGCTTGGAGAGCCGTGGGGTCAATGGTGCACTCCTCAGAGATCTGCTTGGTGAGAAGGGTGTCGACAGAGGCGATGAAGGTGGTTTTGGGGAGTATGGTGACAGCTGTGTTGTCAGCGTCTTTGGAGTCATGGTCTGGACGGCGGGATAGGGCGTTGGGACTGGCGAGTTTGGCTGTGGGGGTGTAGGAGAACTCGAGGTCATAGTCCACAAGGTCGAGGAGCCAGCACACCTGGCGATGGTTGAGGTCTTGGGGTTTGTGGAAGTAGATGAGATTGCAATGGTCGGTGAAGACCTTGACTGGGAATGGGGCGCCTCGGAGGTAATGGCACCAGGCAGAGAGGGCTCTCATAACGGCGAGGAGCTCACAGTCGTGGATGTCATAGTTTCATTCGGTGGGGTTGAACGATTGAGAGATATAGGAGCAGGGTCTCCATTCCCCGTTGGGGTCGAGTTGTTGGAGGATGGCACCGGAGGCGAACTTGGAGGCGTCAGTGGCAATGGTGAATTGGGCACTGGTGTTGGGGAGCTGTAGAACGGGCCGGGAGAGAAACACATCCTTTAGGGAGTCGAAGGCGAGTTGGCATGTGGGGGACCATTCCCACGGTTGGTTCTTCTTGGTGAGGTTGATTAATGGTCAGGCCATGGTGGAGTAGTTTTCGATGAACCGCCTGTAGAAGTTAGCGAACCCGAGGAAGGAGCAAACTTGTTTTAAAATGGTGGGGATGGGCCACTTGGCGATACCTTCAAGTTTGACGGGGTCCATGGCGATGTGCCCTGGTTTGACGACGAGGCCGAGGTATTCTACCTCATCAGTGGCGAACTTGCATTTGTCGAGCTTGAGGTGGAGGTCAAGCTCCTTCATGCATTGGAGAACACGGCATGTTCTGTTGGTGTGAGTCTCATCATCAGGGGAGAAGATAAGGAGGTCATCCATGTAGATGACAAGCCATCCTTCGGTGATCATATCTCTGAACGAGTCATTCATGAACCATTGGAATGTTGCGGAGGAGTTGGTGAGCCCGAAGTACATGACGTTGGGTTCGAAGAGACCGTGATGGGTTACGAAGGCGGCTTTCCATTGGTCTTCCGGGGCGATTTGGATGTTGTTGTATCCCCATCAGATGTCGAACTTGGTGAATTTTCGGGTGTCCTTGAGCTTGTCGAAGAGCTCGGAGATAAGGGGGAGCAGGTAGGCATCACGGACAGTTGCCCTGTTGAGTTTTCGGTAGTCCTGGCAGGGACGTAATCCTCCATCCTTCTTATGGACGAAGAAAAAGGGGGATGCTTGGGGGGATTTTGACAGGGAGATTTTCCCAGCAGCAAGGTTCTCGTTGATGAATTTGTCGGCAGCAGTTCTTTCCTCAGGGGAAAGCAGGTAGATCTTCCCTATGGAGGGGGAGAAGTCAGGTTTTAGAGCGATCTTGTGATCATTGTTATACTGGGCTATGGAATACCAGCGGGGACTCAAAGTGAGCTCTAGTGGATGCGAAGACGAAGGAGGATACTTGGGTGGTCCGACAGAAGTCTTCGGAGACACGTGTTCAAGGGAAATCCCTTAGAATGGAAACAGTGCTTGAACGGCCTGTGGGTTGGACTTCAAGGGGATTCCTTAAGTCTGGGACAAGGTGCAAGGTGGAGACCTAGGGAGGATCCGTAGTCTCAGTGTGTGGATTGCAGACCACGACGAGAGGAGTGAGGAGTGGGCTTAGAGCTCGTAGAATTGAGTAGACTAAGCTGGGGAAAAGTACAGGACGGCGATGGGCTATAAGTACATATGCCAAGATGTTAGGTAAGAGACTTCTAGTAAGCCCGAGATAAGAGTGAGTCATCCGCAGTAGATAAGGATGAGTCACGACGAGTCAGTTCTAATAATACAACGGTTCCGAGATAAGGCAGAATGGAAGGAACCGGGGAAGCGGGACTCGAGGCATAAACAAAGTCCCTGAGTCCGAGATAAGGTGAGAGACGTACGAGGACTTAGCTAAGTAAAAGAAAAGAAAAGGAAAAAAGAGCGATCCACCATGGATTGTAACATTACCCCCGTGCTAGGGGTGAGGCTCCAACGAACCTTTCTCAAAGGTCAATGTATTCAGCGCCCGGGGAACCCGTCATGTTAGCATAAGCGACATCATCAAGGACATCATCGACGTCATCATCGCCGTAGTTGTGGACCTCGATCAGGGAATGGCGGCGGCGAGATCGGCGGTTGTGAGGACACAGTGGAGGTGTGGGACGCAGGGGAGGAGACGGGCAAGCCCGGCAGTTATGAGTTTGTTCAGGCGATCGATTGCCTTGGGACGAACCAGAGGATGACGAGAAATGGGGGCAAGGAGGGGGACGTCAGAGGGGGCAGCTCTGCTGGGAGTGACCTGGGGCGAATTGCAGACAGAGTGGGCACTGGTAGACTTGGCAATCGGCCCGAAAGTGGCCGAGGCAGTGGCAATGAAAGCATGCCTGTCGGTATCGGGGATGGGTCTCCGGAAGGGGAGTCATTCCATCGTTGCCAGTCCAGAAAGCTTCGGCTCAGGCTAAGAAGTCTATCTCAGCCGGGTCAAGGGTGTTATGACTGAACCATCCAAGGTGAGGCGGAACAAAGGTGTCTGGACTAGCGTACCAGGGGAACATGATGGAACTGTCCTGGCAGGTTTCTACTACCACGAGAGACGACTCATGGCTTTCGAAGGCGAGTGGTGGTGAGAGGCGAAGCCTCAAGGTAAGCCCCAAAGGCTTAGGGGAATCTAGGCAACCAGACGGGAGATGGTTAAGGTGTCGAAGTTAATGGTCAAAGTGAGGAATACAAGATAGTCATACTATGCTTATATACCAGTGCTAAGAGTGCACAGACCATGTACTATCTATGGGTGCGAGTCATGGCTAGGTAAGAGTCCATGAGGAGCACAGGAAGTCTATCTATAGGCGAGAGATGATACGTCGATAAGCAGGCGTACCATGAGGAGCATATGATGGCCGTCTAGGCCGAGGAGATGCGTGAGAGCACGCAGAGGTAGCCGAAGGCACGAGGAGTGCCAAGGCAACCAGGAAGCGATGGCTGTCAAGGCCAAGGGAACATGAGGGGACACGTAGTAGACGCGTGAGCTAAGACAGGGGCACGGGAAGGTGCCAAGGCGGAGGTTGAGGGCACGTGTGGGAGGGACACGTAAGCTAGGAGCTAGGGAGTCTGTGGAGGGTACCAGGACACGACAATAGGAGGGGACCAGGATATGCAGGGCAAGTACCAGTCGATAGTGAGACGTGGGTAAGGTGTAAGCATCACGTGGTGAGACACGTGGGTCACGAGGGATGAACGGTCATGTGAGGATCACATGGAGGGTCCTAGAGCAGATGCTAGAGGGAGGCTCAGAGGTAGCCGAGGACTAGGGGTAGGATGAGGGTATCTCCGAGGTAAGGGAGACCGGAGGTCATGTGGAAGTCACGAGGGTTGTGGAGATCCCGTGATAGTCACAAGTGACTGCAAGGGTCGCATAGACACGACAGAGGAATGCAGTGCCGGAGGTAGCCGGGGCTGGGGTTAGCTAAGGGTGACTGATAGCTGAGAGGCTAGCAGCATCAAGGGAACTCAGAGGTAGCTGAGGGCTAGGACGAAGGGTGACAAGGGGACTCCTACAGTGGCTAAGAAGAGAGGGTACTCTCCTGTAGGGTCGACGAGGATGCGGGGACGGTGGACAGAGGTGCGTGGACGAGGGATGAGGACACGTGACAAGGAAAAAGGATAGGGGTATACGCGAGTTGTAACACAAGCTCCCTGTTAAGGGGCGAAACTCCAGTAAGCCTAAAACCTAGAGGGGGTGCCATGGATGCGGGTAGTCACGGTGGTCACGAAGGAGCACGAGGTAGTCCAGGTATGCATGGGTACGGAGGTACGGTCGTACGTGGGTGTCCCAGGAATGGAGATGTACGATGGTGGGTTCGCAAGGAGCGATGGCAGGTCTTTGACTTTGAGCGGCAGGCATGGTGGTAGAGGTCAAAGGGGATCTCTGAGGGTAGAGAGGCAAGGATGGGGTTTATATATGAGTCAAGAGAACTCTAGGGCAGACGTTCTCGGGTATCAAGGGTTCATCGGATTGGTTACTGGCAAGGTGGGGAGACAGAATGACTACCCCCTGAACAGGGGTGGAGGCTATGGAACTGGGGACAGGGACGCGGGTGACCAGGGCTTTTGTTGGACCAGAGCTAGACTGGGTGAAGGGGTGTGCCATAGAACGAGGAGCTTTGGTAATCCAGCACTGTACTGGGGGTGACCAAGGGGAGACCAGGGCTGTTTATACACTGCCAGTGTACTTCCATAGAAGGTTAAGACGACCCCGAAGGGCAGACGAGAGGTGATGTCCACAAGGGACTGAGTGTACTGGGTTGTATCCAGCGCAAGGGGTTCCGGGTTGACTCCGGGGCGGTGGTAGTCGGGTGAAGGCCGATGCAAGGAGGTGGGGCCCAAGGAAACGCAAGGGAACTGTCTTGGGGTTGTCAGGCTGGAGGACCGACGGCTAGGCTTGGGGGATAAGAACCGAATGAACGGGCCGAGGACTAGGGAATGTCCGGTGAAGGACTGAGGTAGTTTTAATCTCGTTGTGGAGAGGACAAGGACGGGCTAAGAACCGTGTGGGGACGGAGTCGATGCCGTGGGGTAGTTTATTCTCATTGTGGAGATGACCAGGGGTGCTAGCGGTGGCGGAGCATCGAAGGGTGATCGACCGAGTGTGCAGTTTAACCACATGCAGGTGGTGGTAGTGGCTTACTTCCCAGCAGGGGTAAGCTGCCATAGGTGGGCGAGCGGGTGAGCAAGTACCTCTCGGCAGCGGTTAACTACCGAAGGTCAAGTGGGGAGTTACCTCCCGGCAGGGGTCAGCTGCTGAAGGTTGGAGAGTGGGTACCTCCCAGCAGGGGTGAGCTGCCGAGGGTCGGTGGGCGAGTACCTCCCGGCAGGGGTGAGCTGCTGAAGGTGAGTGGACGAGTACCTCCCGGCAGGGGTAGTGGTAGCTTCGTCTAACATCTGCCAGAGCTCTGCTTTGTCGAGGTTGGCATAATGGATGGTGTATTGAATTTTCCGGGCATCGGTGAGTGCTGCCAGATTTCCGAGCTGGTCTACTTTGGCAAGAAAAGGCAGTAGGGCGATGGTAGATAGGCCAGTGAACTTCGGGGCATCCGGGTGAAACCCTAGCGGCATCTGGAAGGAGATCAATGGCATGTCGGACATAGGCCGGGTTGTTTGGCGGATGGAGTGTAGACCGGTAGTGGATGATGTGGGTATGAAAAGGATGGTCGGGCGTGGAGACTGAGTTTTGGCCGATAGGTAGGGGCCAGGGACGGATCGACATTTTGTCAGCGGTTATTGAAACTCTAATACTGGTCCCGACGGCGGTTGTTGCGTCCAGAGTGCAATTAGCCTAAACGGGAATCAGAGTTTCAGACTTGTCGGATCAGCTGTCAGTTGACTATGTCACGGATGGACGGATATGGATCGGCATTTGTTGGCAACTAGAGACGGGTTGGTCTTCGGCTAGATCTGCCCGAATATGATTAAGGTCTGTCAGGATCGGCGGTCAGGGTTAGCAACAAGACCAGGCGGAGTGATGGAAAAATTCGTTGGTTATGGCGTAACCAAGCTCAGGTAGCTCGGGTAAAATGTTTCGGTGGTGGGAGATGTCATTGGTCGTCGGGTGACGGCGGTGGTTGCGATGCACTGAAACAAATATGACTATTGGGATATCGGATCCCAAATAGTGTCAGTAAAATTTTCAAAGAAAAATTGGGCGGAAAGTGAGGATCTCTCTGAATACTTCTGTGGGCCCCTCGCGGTGGGCTCCAGTTGTAAAACAGGAATCTTGACTCAGAGGACTAGCAGAGAGTAGTCCTGAGCCTGCAGGTGGGTTGAAGGAGATGAATATCGTCCCAAAGGGGTCCAACTACAAAGAGAAGCTGAAGAGAGACCTGCCCAAGTGGGTGCTGCCCAAGGGAGAACAGTCCGGAAGAAGTCTGGAAGAAGTCCGGAAGTCCGGAGTAGAGAAAGTGATGAGTGGGAAGCATTGGGGATGTGACAAACGATGATGGCGATGGGCCAAAGACGATTTGGACAGATACGGTGGCATGGTGAGAATCCAACGTGAAGGAAACTGGATTGTGAAATCCTAAGTACATGGTACTTATAGTCCGGACAAGTCCGGATGAACTAATACGAAATGTATCTACTTGCGGAGTGATATAAATGGTGTCCATAATCGTATGAAAAGGTATTCGAAAGACCAGTAAAGAAGGGGTGACGAATAGACAAGAAATCGGTCTTGTATATGACCGGGCGGACTTACTTGGGCTACCGGACTTTGACGGATGGGACCAGAGGTGGACGGGACCGGCTCTGGACTGAATGGTGGGTGGAATGAATGACGGGGATGATGATGCGGTGATGGTAAAACCCGTTGAAATCGTGCTATACGACCGTAGAGACCTACGGATCTCTACACCCGAGGAGGACTTGAATACTGACTGTCCCCAGTCAGGCGTCCGCCCAGGGTAACGTTTCAGATGATGTGGTGACGTCTTGGATGATGTTCGTAGCAGCAAATGGACAGGGTCGTTGGTGTGTCTAATGATGGATAGGTAGGCGTATGTCATACCAGTATGTGGGTAGTCTCATTCATCAGAGGCTGATCCAGATGGGAGTACATTTCCAGGCGATAGACGGATGGAAGGAGCATGAGGGAGGATGAGCTCTGGGCGTGATACGTATGATGGGATGAATACCGGTGACAATGACCGTCAATGCGTAGTGTGCCGTACAGGGCTGAATGTCAGGGACCGAGTGTCTGCGTCTGCGTCTGCATCTGCGTCCGTTCCGTGTGAGTCCAAGTCCAAGTCCGAGTCCATGTCCGTGTCCGGGTCCGTGTCCGTGTCCGAGTTCATGCGTCTGTGTAGCG
>JBBPLO010000957.1:0-13354 GCA_038089835.1 Retiboletus flavoniger | reverse complement strand
TAGTCTTACATCCCTGTACTTCTTCTCCCCATTCTCGATCTGCGCAATATTAGCGTACCTCTTGAGTCATCCCAAGTCCCTCTGAGCTCAACTATCCTAGCGATTCTAGGATAGTCTCCTTGTTCTATAAGTCTCTATCAGACGTCGGTCTCTTCGTGAGTATCGCCTGTAGACGACTCTCGCCACCTCAAGCCCTCCCCAGTGTGCTACGCGTAACACTAGTCTCTACCAACCGGCTGAGCGACTCTAAGCTTTTTCTAGAACCCAGGATATGGTCTTTGTGAATCTAAGACTTTCCTTGATCTTCAGTATTGTCTGTCAGACATTGGTCTCTTCATGAGTATCACCTGATAGTCAATCCTTCCTCTAGCCCTAGTCCTCCTAGTATATGCTATGCATAACAATGGGTGGTATACAGTTCAGTGGTCTATATTGTGAAACAGGTGCAGTGTCTCAGAGCATGTTCAAATAATAAGTTGTACATCAGGAGCATACATAGTGAGACACTTGACAGAAACAGGAATCATACTGTTTTGTGTTGTTTTTGTCTTTGTTTTTTGTTTTTCTATGGTTTTTCATTTATTGGCATATAGTACAGTATGAGAATGACTGTAAGGCATTGTTTAGTGATATCAAGTGGCGAGATGTAGAGATCACTGGACTAATCCCAGGGTAAAATGGAGGTGTATAGTACAGCAGAATGACAGTATATTTGATACAGGAGGTGGTGTTTGGGCAAGTGTCAGTGATGCTAAGAAAGTGGGTTATCTGGTGTTGATGGTGACTGTTTTGTCATTTTCCAGTTCATCAATTGCTATTTCTGAGTAGGTCACCAAGGGCTTCTTTGTCAGAATAAGTCCAGTCCCATTAGACTGGTAGACCATGATCTCAGATTTGGGTCAAAAAATGCTAAAAGTAAACAGAAAGAATGGTAGTGAGGCTCCCTCCCCAGGGTGAGTTAGGATGATGACCTCCTGGTCATCATGGGGATGGTAGAAGCAGGTGTCCAGAGGTGATTGTTACAACTCACGTATACCCCTATCCTTTTTCCTTCGTCACATGTCCTCATCCCTTGTCCACGCGCCTCTTCCCGCTGTCCCCGTGCCCTCGTCGACCCTACAGGAGAGTACCCTCTCTTCTTAGCCACTGTAGGAGTCTCCTCGTCGCTCTTCGTCTTAGCCCTCAGCTACCTCTGAGCTCCCCTGTTACTGCTAGCCCCTAAGCTATCAGTCACCCTTAGCTAACCCTTAGCTAACCTCAGCCCCGGCTACCTCCAGCACCACATCCCTCTGTCACGACTATGCGACCCTTGCAGTCACTCGCAACTATCATGAGATCTCCATGACCCTCGTGACCTCCACGTGATCTCCGGTCTCCCTTACCTCGGAGATACCCTTGTCCTACCCCTAGTCCTCGGCTACCTCCGAGTCCCCTCTAGCATCCGCTCTAGGAACCCCATGTGATCCCCACATGACCATCCCTCTCTCGCTTCCTACCTAGGATCCCTTATCCCTGCTACGTCCTCGTGACCTCCACGGCACCCATGACTTCCATGTGACCTATGCATCCCTCCACGTGATGCTTACGCCTAACCTGTGTCTCGCTATTGACTGGTACTTGCCCTGCATATCCCGGTCCTCCCCTCTGTTTCATCCTGGTATCCCCATGGACCCCCTCATCGTCCTAGCTTACACGTCCCTCCCATGCGTACCCTTTATCCTCCACCTTGGCACTACCTCGTGCCCCTGTCTTAGCTTATGCATCTACTATGCGTCTTCTCCCATTCCCTTGGCCTATGAGGCCATCCCTTATCCGCCACCTTGGCACTTCTTGTGCCTTCGCCTCTCCTACGCGCTCCCACGCGTCCTCATATCTGTTGCCTCAGCACTCCTCGTGCCCTCGTCTCCTCTCATGTGTCTCCTCAGCCCAGACAGCCATCATATGCTCCTCATGGTATGCCTGCTTATCGACATATCATCTCTCTTCTATAGATAGACCCCTTGTGCTCCTCATGGACTCTTACTTAGCCATGACTCGCACCATATATATGTTACATGGTCTGTGCACTCTTCCTAGCGGTATATAAGCATAGTATGACTATCTTGTATTCCTCACTTTGACCATTGACTTCAACACCATAACCATCTCCTGTCTGGTCGCCCGATCCTTTGGAGCCCTCTGGGCTTACCTTGAGGCTTTCACCACTTGCCTTCAAAAGCCATGAGTCGCCTCTCATGGTAGTAGAACCCGCCGGGACAGTTCCGCTGCGTTCCCCTGGTATGCTAGTCCAGACACCCTTGTTTTGCCTCACCTTGGATGGTTCAGTCGTAACAGTGATGGTTGATGCGGGCTAGGAGTCTGGTCAAAATAAACCAGCCCGGTTGGCATTAAGCATGGGCATGGGAGTATGACTGTCAATGAATGGTTAGCTGTGGTGACATGATGGTATGAATACATCTGGTAATGCCCCGAGAGGGACTTCAATAGAAATGACAATGGTAAAGCTACCAGTCAGTCTGGAGTAACAAGTGGCGGACTGTCAATGTCCAGAAATGAAATGAGGTAGAATGATAATATGAGGTGACTGATAGTAAAATAGGTGGCCAATATGAATGATGGCAATGAAGGTAAATGGTCCTTGGTTGGACCAGGAGTGAATGGCAATGTGCTGGATAAGACTGGTATTGCCAACGTATCATGCAAAAGCAGCAGTAAGTAGACCAGTGTGTGAATAAGAACTCCTGAAGGAAGCATAATAGTCAACAAGGTTGGCATGCAATAATGCTCCAGCATCAAATGATGTGATTGGATCAGTGGTAGTGACACTATAATGGAAGGTGGTGCTATTGGGTTAGTGTCGGATGTGTCAGCAACTTTGTTGGAGTGGAATGGTAAGATGGATAAAAAGAAATCAGTCAATAAGGCATTGGGCTCAGTTTGAGCTGGTAGTGGTTGGTCTGCTGTGGGTGATAGGGGTGAGGACATTATTAGCAGAACCAGTTGTACTTCCAGCGAAGTGATCTCCTCAGCAACAGGGATGTCATCCAAGTCTGGACTATCTGCATCTGGACTATTGGACTCCAAGTGAGGGATCGCTAAGTCAGGTAGGATGGTTTTGGTTAGTGGCGGCAGTGACAGTGGTAATGGTGGTGACAGTGGTGGTGACGGTAGAGACGGTGGTGATGGTAGGGATGGTAGTGACCAGATGAGAAGCAAAGGATAGGCGGTGCTCTTTTTACATCTGGGGTAAAGCTTCATGACAGCTATGGTGAAAGCATACCAGTCAGCGGGGGTAGCAATAGCTTTGTCTAACATCTGCCAGAGCTCGGCTTCATTGAGATTGGCATAGTGGATGGCATATTGGATTTTCTTCATGTTGGTGAGTGTGGCCAAGTTTCCAAGCCAGTCTACTTCAGTAAGGAAAGATGGTAGGGCAATGGTAGATTGGCCAGTGAACTTTGGAGCATCTGGGTGAAACCTGAGTGGCATCTGAATAGGGATCAACAACATGTTGGATGTAGGCCGGGTTATTTAGCAGATGAGCTGTGAACTGGTGATGGATAACGTGGGTATGGAAGAGATGGTCAGGCATAGTGATTGAGTTTTGGCTGATAGATAAGGGCCAGGAATGGATAGATGTTTCATCAGTGGTTGCTGAAACCCTAATACTGGTCCTGACAGCAGTTGTTGCATCCAGGATGCAATTAGCCTAATTGGGAATCAGAGTTTTGGACTTGTTGGATTGGCTGTCAGTTGACTGCATCATGGATGGATGAATTGGGAATGGCATTTGTTGGCAGCTAGAGACAGGTTGGTCTTCAGCTAGATCTGCCCAAATACAATTAAGTCTGTCAGGATCAGCAGTCAGGATTAGCAATTGGACCAGGCAGAATGATGGAAAAATCGTCAGTTATGGCATAACCGAGCTCAGGTAGCTCAGGTAAAATATTTCAGTGATGGAAGATGTTGTTGGTTGTCGGATGATGGTGGCAGTTGCAATGTGCTGAAACAAATATAACTATTGGAATATCAGATCCCGAATAGTGTCAGTAAAATTTTTCAGAGTAAAAGTTGGGCAGTAAGTGAGGATCTCGCTAAATACTTCTGTGGGCCCCTCATGGTGGGCTTCAGTTGTAAAACAGTGAAGTTAACTCGGAGGACTAGCAGAGAGTAGTCCTGAGCCTGCAGAAAGGTTGAAGAATACAAGTATTGTTCCAAAGGAGTCCAACTATGAAGAAAAGCTGAAGAGAAACCTGCCTGAGTGGGTGTTGCTCAAGGGAGAACAGTCCAGAGGAAGACTGGAAGAAGACTGGAAGTCTGGACAAGAGAAGGTAACAAGCAGAAAGCATGGGGGACATGATGAACAATGATGGTGATGGGCCAAAGACGATACGGACAGATACAGTGGCATGGTGAGAATCCAATATGAAGGAAACTGGATTTTAAAATCCTAAGTACAGGATACTTATAGTCTGGATGAGTCTGGATGAACTAATCTGAAATGTACATATGTATCTACTTGTGGAGTGATATAAATGCTATGCATAATCATATGGAAAGGAGTAATGAAATAACAAAGGAACTGGTCTAGTATGTGACCAGGCAGACTTACTCAGACTGCTGGACTTTGATGGATGGGACTGGAGGTGGAAGGGACTGGCTCCAGACTGGACAGTGGGCTACTGAACAGAATTGTATGATACAGCAAGGTGAATACCTATATGTTTGCATCAATCCAGACAACACACTTGCTTGGACTGCTAGCAGATCTCCAGTTACTAAGCACAAGCCGAACAAATCCACCAAAGTTGGGTTATATGCCATGTGCAGAATATGTGTCAGTGAATCTGAAACTCAGCTCAAGATCTCCCAAAGACACCATCTGTTATGTTTTTCTTTCCCTATCATCGAACTCTCCTCTTTGTACACTTTACCTCTATAGTCTCATATTATGGATGACATATCCTATGTGCCGACAAGGTAGTTCTCTTCATCGGTGGACCTTCCATGATATCCCTCTCCACCTTCTGTTAGAGCATCATCTTTTTAATCCCCATCTTTGCAGACTGTCCTCCTAACTAAGTTCTCTCATACTTAGTTGTCCCCTTGTTCCTCTTTTGCCTGTTCCTGGTCTGTGCATGGGAGTCTCCATTAGTATAATTACCAAGCATTGTTCTTGTATTCCCCATTCTTGATCTGCACAATACTAGCATATATTCTTGAGTCCTCCTAGCCCTCTGCTGTGTTCTTAGTGATTCTAAGAACCCAACCCTTGCCTTAGCAAACCCAAGAATCATTCGAACCTTAGTTCTTCCACTAGACATTGGTCTCTTCATGAGTATCACCTAGTAGTTGAAACTCTCTTGAACCCTAGTCCCTTTGTGTACACTACGCGTAACAAAAGATCAAGAATCTCCCTGGTCCCACCTCTCTAGGTGAAGGACCTACCACCCTCATCACCATGTCATTCAAAGCCCCTGGAGATAGTGACTTCAAACTTCCAGACCTCTCCCAATACTGACTACCATCCAGACGAATTGCCAGCTCCAGCAGAACCCCACTCGTGGACCCATCCTTCACACCATCACCCAAGACCCAATGATCAAGCAACCCCCCTCATCAACCAAGCCCTCCCCCTCGTCAACCAAGCCCAATCGACATCTCTTGCTTGCCATCACCCATCATGCCCTCCGAATTAAAAGCTGCACTCCCCACTGATTTTTCCAGAAACCCCTCCGACGCCTCCCAATGGATGAAGGCCATGAACACTTACTTCCAGATCAACCAGACCCTCTACCCTGGAGATCCTGAGAAGATCATGACTGCTCTTAACAAAATGCCCATTGGAAGAGGAGCCTCCTTTGTGGAAGCTTGGTATGACAAGATAGCCAACCCTACCCTCATCACTGGGAAATCCTTCATGGATTTTATCAAAGACTTCGAAACCACCTTCTTCCCTTACAACGTGAAAGCCACAGCTTGCCTTGAACTGGCCAAATTACGCCAGAAAATCTCCCACTCTAGTGACGGATTCCAACAATATATCACTGATTTCCAGAACCTTGCTGGAAAATCTGATATCACTGATGAAACTACCCTCATCGATCACTTTGCCTTGGGTCTCAACCAACAACTCACAACTATGATCCTATCCATGGGAACTGTCCCCACTACCATCGCTGACTGGGTAACCAAAGCTAAAACCTTCCACGCCCAGAAAATGAGAATTCAAGCACTTCGCACAGGAACCACCCCTTCCCCATTCTCTTTCAACCACTGCACCCCCAGAGACCCCAATGCCATGGAAGTCAACATGTCCATCATGCTAACCAAACTCACCCCTGCTGAATGAGCCAAATACATCAAGGAAGGTCGATGCTTCTGCTGCAGAACGATTGGACACGACACCTGCAATTGCAGGAAAAACCCCAGCTGCCCTCAAAACATTAGAGCCACCATCACCACTGCCCCTCCCATACCAATGCCCCCCCCAGTCCCCACTGCACTTTCCCCTCTCCAACAATATGTGAATTCCCTTTGTACCATGGGTAAAAATGAAACTGAGATTCTCTCAGTCCTCAAAATGTGTTATGACGAGAACAGGGAAAGAGAGGAGATAAATGCCATCCAATTCACCAATGTGCAAAAGACAAAGGATTTTTGAGAAGGGAAGCAGTCTCGATGTCTTCTTCCCTAGATTTCACCCATGTACTCATAGCATCACAGAAAAATAGAACCATCCATCTTGATGTCAAAGTACAAAATGTCGAAACCTCAGCCCTCATTGATTCAGGCATGACTGGGAACTTTATTGACCCTCACCTCCTACCCAGAGGA
The DNA here is from genome assembly GCA_038089835.1 of Retiboletus flavoniger. Taxonomy (NCBI): domain Eukaryota; kingdom Fungi; phylum Basidiomycota; class Agaricomycetes; order Boletales; family Boletaceae; genus Retiboletus; species Retiboletus flavoniger. The sequence goes on along the minus strand of JBBPLO010000957.1, from coordinate 6,517 downwards.
AATTTCCACCTATCGAAAGTTCACCACCCAATCCTTGCTTATAACATCGATGGAACCCTCAACTCTGCCAGAACCATTTGCTGGACCACTACCACCACCATCTCCCATGGCTCCTTTCGTCTGTTGAAACTCTTTTTGTCCTTTGGCAGAAAGAATCCCAGATCATCCTAGGCATGCCCTGGCTTGTTAAATGGAATCCAAATATCAATTGGAAGACATGCACCCTCTCTATCCAAACACCTCCCACGAGGGTTGAGAGGACTCTTCGTGAGCACCCTCCCCAGAAGGAGGTCAAGGAAGAAGACATCTACAAACTAACCATTTTGACCGAGATTGCCCAGAAATCCATTCTCCCCTCCACAACTATTCCCAACTTCTGCAAGGATTTTGCTGATGTCTTCACAGAATCCACTCATGATCTCCTCCCACCTCATCATTCCTTCGACCACACTATTGACCTCAAAGATTCTTTTGTCCTGAAAATTGCCAAAATCTACTCCTTAAACCCCAAAGAGAAAGAATTCCTTAAGGAATTCATTGAAGAACACCTCAAAACTGGTTGCATTGTCCCTTCCAAATCCCCTCAAGCTTCCCCCTTTTTCTTCGTTCTGAAGAAAGATGGAACACTTCACCCATGTCAGGATTATTGATATCTAAACTCCCACACCATTCAGAATGCCTATCCTCTACCACTCATCTCTGACCTCTTAGACAACATAAAGGATGCAAATCACTTCACCAAAGTGGATGTTCGTTGGGGGTACAATAATATCCACATCCAAGAAACAGACCAATGGAAAGCAGCCTTGGTCACCCCCCTGGGACTCTTTGAACCAATGGTGATGTTTTTTGGATTTTCCAATGCCCCATCCACTTTCCAATTGTTCATGAACCACATATTCGCCAACATGATCACAGAACGATGGCTAAAAATCTACATGGACGATCTGGGTATCTGCACTGAAGGACCCCTCTCCCTTCATCATGAATGCACTCGATGTGTTCTCCTTCAACTATGTGAAAATAACCTTTTGCTCAAACTCTCTAAATGTTCTTTCAACACCCAAACCATGGAATATCTAGGGCTCATCATCAGGAAAGGCGAAGTACAGATGGATCCCCACAAACTCTCTGCTCTCAAAGACTGGAAACCCCCCACAACAGTCACTGGCATTCAATCCTTCATTGGATTCGCCAACTTCTATAGGACATTCATCCCCAGTTTCTCTAATATAGTTGCCCCCCTGGTCGCCCTCACCCGAAAAAATGAAATCTGGAATTGGACCCCCCTCCAACAAAATGTGTTTCACTCCCTCATCTCTGCCCTTTGCTCCACCCCAGTCCTTGCTCCTCTGAACCCCTCCAAGCAATTCTCGCTCATGACTGACACCTCCTTGTCTGCCACCGGCACAGTCCTCATGCAACCAGATGTGAACAGAGACCTCTGCCCTCTTGCCTACTTCTCAAAAACCCTTGCCTCCATGGAATGCAACTATGATATATATCTATGACAGAGAACTTCTCGCAGTAATCCTAGCCCTCTCTGAATGGTGTCATCATCTACAATGCGCTGCCCACCCCATCATCATTATCACCAACCACAAAAATCTCTCTTATTTATGACATCCACGCAAACTCTCTCGATGACAAGCTCGATGGGCCCTCTTCCTCCAGGATTTCAACATTCAATGGAAAGTCACCCCTGGCACCAAGATGGGACCAGCTGACGCCCTCTTCCATCAAGACCTTGTTGACACCTCGTCTGACAATATAGACTCCCCTATCCTCCCAGAACCCCACGTCATCAACGCACTTGACCTAACCCTCACCGACCTTATCAAATCATCCACCCCCTCAGACCCCCTAGTTATTCGAGCCCTGGAAGCCATCTCCTCATCCTCCCCCTTATTCCCTCGCTTCCTTGCCTCCAACTGGACCTTCAAAAACAGACACCTATTCTTCTGTCAAAAAATGTATGTCCCACCCTCTGCCAGGTCCCCTCTTCTACATTCCATCCACTCTTCTCCACTCACTGGCCACATGGGCATCTTTCACACCAAATCCATTCTCAAACGTGATTTTTGGTGGCCGGATCTGGCAACCTTTGTCAAACACTTCATTACAGGATGCCCTGTTTGTCAACAAAACAAAACCAACACCCACCCTTCACACCCCCCTCTCATTCCCATTGCCTCATCCTCCCCCATCCCATTCCGCCAACTTTCTGTGAACCTTATCACCGATCTCCTCCTGTCCAACTCCTTTGACTCTATCATGGTCATGGTCAACCATGGGCTTACTAAGGGGGTCATTCTCCTTTCTTGCACTAAAACCATCAATGCCACAGGAGTAGCCCTCCTTTTTTTCGACAACGTGTTCAAATGATTTGGTCTCTACAATTCCATCATATCAGACTGAGGCCCTCAATTCACCTCCACCTTCGCCCTTGAACTCGCCCGACTCCTGAAATATGACATCCATCTATCATCTGCCTATCACCCTCAAACTGATGGCCAAACTGAGCAAACAAACCAAGAACTCAAAGTGTACCTATGCATCTTTTGCACCAACAACCCTCACTCCTGGTCTAAAGCACTATCAGCTGCCAAGTTCCACCATAACTCTGCCCCCCACTCCTCTACCCAGAAATCCCCATTTTCCCTGCTATACAGATATGAACCAAGAACCTTTCCCCCACTAGGCAAAACCTTCATCCCTGCACTTGAAAACTGCTTAATAACCCTGGACAAAAACAGAAAAGAAGCCCTTGCCACCCATGAATCCATGCAGAAACTAATGTCTTCCTGATCAACTCACAGTTTCTCCCCATGGAAAGTTGGAGACCAAGTCTGACTAGAAGCCACCAATCTCTGCCTCCAACTTCCATCACAGAAATTAGCTCCAAAACGCTACAGCCCATTTGAAATCACTCGTGTCCTCTTCCCTGCATCATACAAACTCCGACTCCCCCCCACATGGTGCATCCATGACATCTTCCATGCCACTCTTCTATCCCCTTACCAAACAACCCAAGCCTATGGCTCTTTATATCTACGACTGCCACCTGACATCATTAACCAAGAAGAAGAATACAAAGTTGAAACAATCCACAGTCATAAGGGACCCCAGTCTAAGTAATGGTTTCTAACCTCATGGAAAGGTTACCCACGTTCTGAAGATACCTGGGAACCTGAATCAAACCTTCATCACACAAAAAAAATCCTCTCCACTTATAAATGTCTTCACTCCCTTTAGGAAGCACACTGTGTTCTCAAGATGTCGGTCTCTTCATGAGTATCACCTTGTAAACACAGTATATGCTCCCTTGCTCTTCTTACTCCCTCAACCATGTCTCGACCTATCTCGTGGAACACCTCCCCTCTACCATCCTCCTCCTCCTCATCCTTGCGATCACTTTTATGATCACAACGAGCCTTTCCTATGTATCTGCCAGAATGAGAAAGACTCTCCCTATTCACTGCCATACTTGAAACCCCCACCCTCGCCCTCACCATAGAAGCTCATCCAAGCTTCCCTGATGACCAAGTAACTCATTCACTCATCCATACTTACCACACTGTCGCCTCCGCTCAATGCCTCTCAGAATCTCAGAACCTCCCTGATCCTACTCTCCGATTCACTCTGAGTGAAGCCTCTCGCCATGCCTTAAACACTCTCTCTCTCCATGGTTTCACCATCTATGCCGAAGAAATCCCGCACACGCTCATTTATCCCACCCTACATCAAATTCTTTCCTCCCTCCCCAATGCACAATGTGACCTTTACATACAAACAGTAGAAATTTTTCTTCTTTCCCAACCTCGTCCACTCTCTCTCCCCATTTCCCCCCCTTGTTTGAGACCTCTCATCGAACGACTCACAGACTTCCCCTACTCATTCCCCCTGCGCCCTGAACCTTCCATAGACCCTCTCACTGAATCCCCTGTTCCCATTCCCATCCTCGAAGAACCCACCCCCATGGAAGTCATCACAATCATCTTGGTCACCATCAAGGAAGAACCCCCAATCCCCCCCACCTTTCCAGTCTGCACGGAACCATGTGAGATACGTCTTTCCAATGGGAACTCTGTTCTCTCCTCCCCGGTTTGGGTCATCCCTTGGCCTGACCTCCTTTGTCCCTCCCCAGCCACTCCTTCCACCATCTGTCATCAATGTGGCCTACAAGGTCACTATCTTCAGGACTGCCCTCCCTATCATTGCAGCCACTGCCACCTCTATGCCCCCAGACATCTCACGGTTCAATGTTCGCTTTTCCAATGTGGCTACTGTCACAACTGGGGATACACAGAATGCTTCTGTCCCCATAGGAATTGTGGAGTTTGCTATGAACCTGGGCACATCATCAGTAACTGTCCATTCAAGGTGTTATCCCCCTCCCAACAGGGCACTATCTTTGGGGTTAGATCCCCAACCAGACGAACTATTCCATAGGAATGGGTTGTTGATCGAGCCTGGGGCTCAATTATATGATGGGGGTAATGTTATGTTTTTCTTTCCCTATCATTGAACTCTCCTCCTTGTACACTTTACCTCTATAGTCTCATATTATGGATGATGTATCCTACATGCTGACAAGGTAGTTCTCTTCATCAGTGGACCTTCCATGATATCCCTCTCTGCCTTCTGTTAGAGCATCATCTTCTTAACCCCCATCTCTGCAGACTATCCTCCTAACTAAGTTCTCTCATACTTAGTTGTCCCCTTGTTCCTCTTTTGCCCATTCCTGGTCTGTGCATGGGAGTCTCCATTAGTATAATTACCAAGCATTGTTCTTGTATTCCCCATTCTTGATCTGCACAATACTAGCATATATTCTTGAGTCCTCCTAGCCCTCTGCCATGTTCTTAGCGATTCTAAGAACCCAACCCTTGCCTTAGCAAACCCAAGAATCATTCGAACCTTAGTTCTTCCACTAGACGTCAGTCTCTTTGTGAGTATCGCCTAGTAGTTGAAACTCTCTCGAACCCTAGTCCCTTTGTGTATGCTACACGTAACACCATCCTTGGTGGCTCAGTGGACCTAATGGAGAGTTGCAACAAGAGGATTTCTCTGGCTAAACACATTAGCCAATGGTGGGTTATTCATTATGTGCAAATGATAAATGACATGGAAAGCCGATAGTCAACCTTGACTAAAAAGAAACCACCCTTGGGCACTTCCAATGACTTAAGTGGGGATCTACCAGGCACAGATTCTCCCCTATATGTACTCATCTGAATAACATATCTGCAACCACAAGGGCATCGCCAATTATGGATGTGGATGTGGATTATTATTTGGATAGATTGAACAGTGTGGCAGGAAGGATAGAGTGGGTGACAGGGCAGAGCCCCTCTCAGGAGCAGCAGGGTCCTGGCAGAGTGGCTGGTGGCCTTATAGTAGGTAGTGTAGGGCAGCACATGTCCACAGTGAGTTCCCATTGTGTTGTCCTCCACCATGGAGCCAGCCTCAGGTAGCTCATCACCTCTGCCCCATTCCAATGGTAAAGTCAGTTTCTAGGTGTGCAAATTGATTAATTTTAGCTATAGTGGGTGCAGATCCAAGGGATATCTTGCTGAAGTAATCCACAAATGGTGGCAGTAGGTTTGCTCTGTAGGACTCATTTCACATATGTACAGTGCACAGAATATGTGTTAAGTGAGCTGATATGCATCCACAGTATCATCTATGTTGCAGGTATGAGTGTAATTACACTGCAGGATATTCACTGCCTCATGAACCCTGTTGCACATGTACCAGGCAATACATGCCTGATCTCCTTCCACCTCTGGTACCCCATGAAGGAATAACTGCCCTGAAAATGCCACCATTGTTCCTTGCAGATAGAACAGCTTCATCTGCAACCTAGGTAATCTTAAGTGTGAATCCTTGTAGTGGCCAACCATGAGTGATTGGTCAAAAGTTGCCACCCCCTCTAATGTATCCAAGTGGTCTGGGCTATATCGGTTTTCCATCACTGAGATGTTGTTGAATGCAGATGGCCAAAGTCAAAGAACTTCCATCATATCAACACTACAATCTGCCTGTGCAGCATCCCAGATATGATTCATTGCCTGCCAAGCCAGCATATACATTTCAGGGTGCATGATGCTCATTGCAGCTGAGATGATTACATTCATTTCTGTTATGGCAGTCAGCCATGCCCTAACCTGAACACTGTCCTACCCCCCTGGTCTTAACAGTCTGGACATTTGCAGCACTGCACTGCAACTCTGCAGATGCAAGAAGTGAAATTCCTTTTGGATTTAAACTAAATTGAACATATGCTATGCCCTTGCTGAAACCATGCTGGAAAAAGATCTATGCTTCCTCTAAGATCTGCCCCATGGCAGAATAATGATTCATTTGTTCTCCAGTTCTTCCCAGTTTTAGTGACACTCTTATTCAGAACTCCTTCAAGTAGCTGCATAGATTTCCATATGTTTTCCTGAAATTATCATCAATCCTGTAACATGTTCTGCAGTGCTTAAAGTTTTTAAGCTTACTTGCATGATCT
>JBBPLO010000956.1:0-13363 GCA_038089835.1 Retiboletus flavoniger | reverse complement strand
GAGATCAGTGATGAGATCCACAGACAGTTGGCAGAAGGGGAGAGGGGAATTGGAAGCGATGGGCAATAGGGGGGGGTGGGTGGGGTGGGTATTTGGCTTGGATTGTTGACAGGTAGGGCATTCCTGAATGAAATGTCGGACGAAAGTGGAGAGTCCGGGCCACCAGAAGTCTCGTTCGAGAAGGGCTTGGGTGTGGAAGGTGCCCATATGGCTGGAGAGAGGTGAGGAATGGAGGGAGTGAAGAAGGGACGAGCAAGCGGCGGGCAGGACATACATTTGATTTTGGTAGAATAGATGGCCATTGTCAAATGTCCAGTCAGATAGGGAGGATTGGGGAAAGAGAGGGGATCCAGAGGATATAGCTGAGAGGGCATCGAGGACAAGGGGGTCATTAGAGGAAGAGGATTTGATATGGTTGGCTAAAGAGAGGTCTAAGGCATTAATGACAACAGGATCGGGGAGGATGGAAGAGTCAAGGTTGTTGAGGGATATATCGATAGAGTCTCGACGAGAGAGGGTGTCCGCAGGGCCCAATTTAGAACCTGGGGTGACTTTCCAGAGGATGTCGAAGTCCTGTAGGAAAAGTGCCCATCATGCTTGTCTGCAAGAGAGTTTACATGGGTCGCGGATGTAGAAAAGGTTTTTGTGGTCGGTGATGATCGAGGTAGGCAGGGAAGAGCCTTGGAGGTAGTGGCGCCATTCAGTTAACGCTAGGATGACAGCAAGGAGTTCTTGATCATAGATGTCATAATTTCGTTTGCAGGGGCAAAGGTTTTAGAGAAATAGGTGATGGGTTGAAGGTTGCCATTGACATTGTGTTGCATGAGGACTGCTCCAGCGGCGAGGATAGAGGCATTGGTCATGACAGAAAAGGGTTTGGTGAGATCAGGGAGGGAGAGAATGGGGGTGGAGCAGAAGGAGGAGATGAGAGTGGAGAAAGTGCATTGTTGGAGGAGGGACCAGAGCCAGGGTTGGCCTTTTCGGGTGAGCAGGGTGAGTGGAGCGACAATGTTGGAGAAGTTGGGGATAAATTTGTGATAGAAGTTGGCAAAACCAATGAACGATCGGACTCCTTTTGTGGAGGTGGGGGGTTTCCAGTCGCAGATAGCAGCGACTTTGAGGGGATCCATGCAAAGCTTTCCTTGACCGATTATGAGTCCGAGGTATTCCATCGTTGGGATATTGAAAGAGCATTTGGAGATTTTCATGGATAGGTTATTTTCTCGTAATCGTTGGAGAACTCGTCGAGTTCATTCATGCTGAAGGGTGAGAGTGCCCTTCATGTGGAGACCCAGGTCGTCCATATAGATTTTAAGCCAGCGTTCAGCGATCATGTCAGTGAAGATATGGTTCATGAAGGCTTGGAAGGTGGAAGGTGCATTGGAGAAGCCGAAAAACATGCACGTGGGTTCGAACAGTCCCAGGGGAGTGATGAAGGCTGCCTTCCATTGGTCAGCTTCTGTTATGCAAAGCATACCAATGAAGGTCTCAAGGGAATTGTTCGACTTGAGGCGATACTCACGAAGAGACTGACTTCTCAAGAAGAAGATACTAAGGACTTAGAAGAGACTTAGGAATGACTAGGGATGATGCAAGATGTATGCTTGTATTGCGCAGATCAAGTATGCGTTACATGGGTAATGACTACTAGGTTTTATAGGGACAAGACCAGCACACGGACCATGGAAGGGGAAAGAACAGTGACTAAGCGATAAGGAATTCTATGGAAGGTTATGGAACACGAGCTGATGTAAGAGAATCAGCGAGGAGGGGTTAGTCCATAGAGATAGTCATATCGTAGCCATGATTAGCTACATGGAGACGAACGAGGAGAACAGCCAAAGAACAAATGACTACTAGATAAGCATTGGAAAGACGTCTAGATGATTGGCATCTCCAATTAGTCCAAGGGGAAAAAGAGGTGATCAACAGTATGTGATGAAAAGGGAGAAAAACAGTAACAACATCCGACTATTCTCTGCCTACCACCCCCAGACTGACAGACAAACTAAACAGACAAACCAAGAACTGGAAATATTCCTAAGAATCTTCTGCGCCAACAACTTCAACTCTTGGTCATCCCTCCTCCCCGCAGCTGAGTTTCAACATAATTCCACGCCACACTCTTCCACCAAGAAGTCCCCCTTCTCCTTACTTTATGGTTACAAACTGAGATCCTTCCCTCCCTTCGGGAAGACATTTATCCCGGCCCTTGAAGAAAGACTCTCCCTTCTAGATTCCTCCCGTAAAGAAGCCCTCGCAGCTCACAAAACCACTCGGAAACTGATGGTGTCACATTCTGGGAAGAAATTCATCCCATGGAAAGTCGGAGATAAGGTCTGGCTAGAAACCACCAACCTCTGACTCCAATACCCTTCCAGGAAGCTAGCCCCCAAAAGACTGGGTCCATTTGAAATCACATGAGTCTTATTGGCCTTATCATATCAACTCTGCCTCCCTCATTCCTGGAAGATACACGATGTCTTCCATGCCTCTCTCTTATCACCCTATCATACTTCCCCTGCCTTCAGTCCGAGCTTTCCTTCTCCACCACCTGACCTTATCAATCAGGAAGAAGAATATGAAGTCTCTGCGATCCTCGTGCACAAAGGCCTCCCCCACCAGCGAAAATACCTTACAGCATGGAAAGGATACCCGTCCTCCAAGAATACTTGGGAACCCGAAGTCAACCTCCGCCACTCCGCTTGTCTCCTCCTGGCTTATAAACAACTCCACCACCTCTGATTCTGTGCTGGTAATCGACGGTCTCTTTGTGAGTATCTCTTACCCACACAACACCCACACACCCCATTACACCATGTCTTTCCTGACCTCCGCCATCGCTTCCTCCTCTATCACTGGATGAATCTCACCCCTTCGCACATTAAACGTATGCCCCGCATATCTTCCTGAATATGCTTTCCTAGAACTTTATGCTGACTTCCTCGACACTCCCACTCTGGTTCTCCTCGTCGAACAAGATCCCCTGTTTAACAATGATTATACCACTCAAGACCTTATCCACATCTTCCATGGAACTTCTCAACTTGCCCGAATGATTTGGACTGCCCCCTCCCCTGATCAAGCGGCATACTTTTCACTTACAAGCATATCCCGTAACATCTTACTCGCCCTCTTCCATCACAGTTTTCACACCTATGTCGAATCCATTCCCCCACTCATCATCTACCCCGTCTTTCATAGAATTTATATGTTGCTACCCCAGGACCAACATGACCATTACACTCAATCTGTAGATAACTTGCTAGTTAACCGCCTGCACTCTGCAGTTCTACTGGTACCCCCCCCTCATTCACCCTTGCTCTCCTCATGCCTCTCATCCCCACCCCCAGCCAATACTCCCACTGCCGTCACCTCTGACGGATCCAACTCTGAGTCTAGCTCTGACGGGTCCATTCAAGCCCTCCCAATGGTTCGCGCTCCCCCATCCATCCCCACAGTCATCTCCCTGCCCACTGGCAACGTCTTATCTTCCCCTACCCATGTCCTCCCTCGCCACAACCTACTCCGGCTACCCCTCGCCTCAGACATCACTTGGTGCTTTCACTGTTCTGGCCTGGGTCACTACCAACAGAACTGTCCCTCTTACCGCTGCCCCAACTGCTGCACTCTCCAACCGGGTCACCTCGCCCGTGAATGTCTTACTGTCCACTGCAGCTTCTGCAATCATTGGGGACATAGTGATCGATACTGTCCTTCTAGGGTCTGTGGAACTTGCTCTCAACCTGGGCACAATATTAGTAACTGTACGTCTGAGCATGCTTTCCCCTCACAGCAGATGGCGATCTTCAGTCCCTCCCCTGCATCCTCTACCTGATCTATGGGGTTGAAGGGGATTGGTTATTGAGCCTGGAGCTTGATTGTATGAGAGGGGTAATGTTACCATTTTTCTTCTATCTCATTGTGTTCTTCTCATAGTATCCTTTTCTCGCTGGGCTAACTGGAGACACCAAACCTCCTTATGCCTTTCAAATGCTTATCTCATCCCCTGTAGTTCCTCGGCGATAACCATCACCCATCTCTCTGTAACAAACCATAGCTACACCATGTCTATCTCTTTGGACTAGTCTCTCCTCACTGACTCTCTTACATCAGCTAGTTTCCCCCTTTCCATAGGCTTCCATCTCGCTTACTCATCTTTCTTCTCTTTTGTTCTATCACTTTCCATGGTCTGTGCGTGATATGCATAGCGTACAAGCAAGGTCTCGAGAGATGTCGTTCTTACTAAGGCAATACTCACGAAAAGACTGACTTCTCAGAAAGAAGACTTGAAGGCAAAGGAGCTTAGGGTTTCAGAGACTAGGAGTGACACAAGTTGTATGCTTGTATTGCGTTGATCATATCTAGTACATGAGCTACATAGTTATAGGTCTACGATAGCATATATCTGTGAATGAGTTAGCGACAGTTGGAGATAACAAGAGAACAGCGTGATAGTTGGATGTTATGATGGAACAATTGAAACGTAGTGGGATGATATGGTTGAATAACAGAATGATTGGACAAGGATAGATCCAGAGGAGCTTCCGAGACTACAAGGTAATAGTGATGGTGGGCCATGGCACAGTGGTGACCTCTCAAGGGTTTCCCTAAGCAGTGATACTCACGAAGAGACCAACGCACGCTTAGGGCAAAGGGATCTGAGGGAGGAGTCCAATGGGTTGAGAGTAAAGAGCATAAATCAAGTATGAAGTACATGAGGTAAAAGACTAGGGTTTTATAGGTTTAGGACCAATGCATGGACCATGGAAAGTGATAGAAGTGAAGAGAAGACAGATGAGTAAGCGAGATAGAAGACTATGGAATATGGGAGAACTAGCTGACGTGAGAGAGTCAGTGAGGAGAGACTAGTCTGATGAGATAGACATAGAGTAGCTATGGTTAGCTATGGAGAGACGAGCGATGGTAATCACAGAGGAACTACAAAGGATGAGATAAGCGTTCGAAAGGCATGAGGAGGTTTGACATCTCCAGTTAGCCCAACGAGAGAAAGATACAATGAGGATAATACAATGAGAAAGGAGAAAAACAGTAACATTACCCCTCTCATACAATCGAGCTCCAGGCTTGATAACCAATCCCCTTCAACCCCAAAGGTCAGGTAGAGGATGCAGAGGAGGAACCGAAGATCACCATCTGCTGTAAGGGGGAAGCACGCTCAAACATACAGTCACTAATGATGTGCCCAGGTTGAGAGCAAGTTCCACAGACCCTAGAGGGGAAGTATTGATCACTATGTCCCCAATGATTGCAGAAGCCACAGTGGACAGTAAGACATTCACAGGCAAGATGGCCTGGTTGGAGAGTGTGGCAGCTGGGGCAGCGGTATGAGGGGCAGTCCTATTGGTAGTGACCCAAGCCAGAACAGTGAAAGCACCGAGTGGTGTCAGAGGCAAGAGGTAATCGGAGTAAGTTGTGGTGAGGGAGGACGCGGGTAGGGGAAGATAGGATGTTGCCAGAGGGCAGGGAGATGACTGTGGGGATGGATGGGGGAGCATGTCTGGAAGCTTGAACAAATTCGTCAGAGCTGGACTCGGAGTCGGATCCGTCAGAGGCAACAGCAGTGGGGGTGTCCACAGGGAGTGGAGAGGAGAGGCATGAGGAGAGCGAGGATGAGCGAGGGGGGGGGGTACTGGTAGAGAAGTGGAGCAAGGACAGTTGAGTAAGAGATTGTCTACAGACTGAGTGTAATGGTCGCGTTGGTCCTGGGGTAAGGACATATAGATTCTATGAAAGACAGGATAAATGACAAGAGGAGGAATGGATTTGATGTAAGTATGAAAGCTGTGATGGAAGAGGGTGAGTAAGACGTTATGAGAGATACTAGTAAGCGAAAAGTATGCTGCTTGGTCAGGGGAGGGAGCAGTCCAAATCATTCTGGCCAGCCGAGAAGTTCCATGGAAGACACGAATAAGGTCTTGAGTGGTGTAGTCGTCATTAAACAGAGGGTCTTGTTCGACAAGGAGGACCAAGGTGGGGGTGTCAAGGAAGTCAGCATAGAGTTCAAGGACAGTGTATTCAGGGAGGTAGGCTGGGTATATGTTCAAATTGCGAAGGGGGGATATCCATCTGGTGATGGAGGAGGGGGCGACGGCAGAGGTCAAGAAAGACATGATGTGAAGGGGTGTATGGGTATTGGGTGGGTAAGAGATACTCATGAAGAGACCGTTGATTACCAGCACAGAATTAGAGGTGGTGCAGCTGTTTATAAGCAGAAAGGAGGCAAGCGGAGTGGCAGAGATTGACTTTGGGTTCCCAGGTGTTCTCGGAGGACAGGTATCCTTTCCATGCTGTGAGGTATTTTTGCTGATGGGGGAGGCCTTTGTGTGCGAGGATAGCAGGGACTTCATATTCTTCCTCCTGATTGATAAGGTCAGGTGGGGGAGAGGGGAAGCTCAGGCCGAAGGCAGGGGAGATGTGATAGGGTGATAAGAGAGAGGCATGGAAGACATCATGTATTTTCCAGGAATGAGGGAGGCGGAGTTGATATGATAAGGAAGATAAGACTCGCAAGATTTTAAATGGGCCTAGTCTTTTGGAGGATAACTTCCTGGAGGGGTATTGGAGCCAGAGGTTGGTGGTTTCTAGCCAGACTTTATCTCCGACTTTCCATGGGGTGAATTTCTTCCAGGAATGTGATGTCATGAGTTTCTGAGCAGTTTCGTGTGAAGCAAGGGCTTCTTTGCAGGAGGAATCTAGAAGGGAAAGTCTCTTTTCAAGGGCAGGGATGAACATTTTTCCGAAGGGAGGGAAGAACCTCGGTTCATAGCCATAGAGTAAGGAGAAGGGAGATTTCTTAGTAGAGGAGTGTGGTGTGGAGTTATGTTGAAATTCAGCTGCGGGGAGGAGGGACGACCAAGAGTTGAAGTTGTTGGTGCAGAAGATTCTTAGGAATATTTCTAGCTCTTGGTTTGTCCGTTCGGTTTGTCCGTCAGTTTGGGGGTGGTAGGCAGAAGATAGTCAGATGTCGTATTTGAGTATGTGAGCCAGTTCATGAGCGAAGGCAGAGGTGAACTGAGGTCCTCTATCAGAGATGATGGAGTCATATAGACCAAATCGCTTGAAGATGTTTTCGTAGAATAGGAGGGCAGTGCCGGCAGTGTCAATGTTTTTTGAGCAAGGGATGAAAATTACCCCCTTACTAAGCCCATGGTCGACCACGACCATGATGGAATTGTGGCTGTCGGAGGGGGGTAAGTCAGTGATGAAGTTGACGGAGAGTTGGCGAAAGGAAAGCGAAGAGGTGGAGGGGATGGGGGAGAGGGGGGGTCGGGTGGGGTGAGTGTTGACCTTGGCCTGTTGACAGGTGGGACAGCTGCATATGAAGTGGCAGACAAAAGTGGAAAGGCCCGGCCACCAGAAGTCACGCTCAAGAATAGCTTGAGTGTGGAAGGTGCCCATGTGACCAGAGGAAGGCAAGGAGTGGATGGAGTGGACAAGGGGGGAGTGGGCCACAGGAGGAACGTAGAGATGATTATGGTAGAAGAGGTGACCATTATTGAATGACCAGTCTGCGAGTGAGGAATGAGGAAAGAGGGGGGAACCCGAGGATAAGGCAGAGAGGGCTTGGAGGACTAAAGGGTCAGACATGGAGGAGGACTGAATTTGGCGAGCGAGGGAGAGGTCAAGGGCATTAATAATCATGGGGTCAGTGACGATGGAGGAGTCAAGGTTGTCGAGAGAGGTGTCAATGGAGTCGTGATGAGATAACGTGTCAGCAGGACCCATCTGTGAGCCAGGGGAGACTTTCCAAAGAATGTCGAAATCCTGCAAGAAGAGTGCCCAGCGAGCCTGTCGACAAGAAAGTTTTCGAGGGTTGCGGATATAGGAGAGGTTTTTGTGGTCAGTGATGATAGTGAAAGGGAGGGAGGAACCTTGGAGGTAGTGTCGCCATTCAGATAAGGCGAGAATGACAGCGAGGAGTTTGTGATCATAGATGTCATAGTTGCATTCTGTGGGGGTGAAGGTTTTAGAAAAGTATGCAATGGGTTGGAGATCCCCATTAACATTGTGTTGCATGAGAATGGCACCGGCAGCAAGGAGAGAGGCGTTGGTCATGACAGAAAAGGGTTTGGAGAGGTCAGGGAGGGAGAGTACTGGGGCTGAGCAGAAGGAGGAGATAAGGGAGGAGAATGCACATTGTTGAAGGGGGGACCAAATCCAAGGTTCATCTTTCTGAGTGAGGAAGGTAAGGGGTGCGACAATATTAGAGAAATTGGGGATGAATTTGCGATAGAAATTAGTGAAACCAATGAAGGACCAGATGCCTTTGATGGAAGTGGGGGGTTTCCAGTCATGGATGGCAGAGAGTTTGAGTGGGTCCATATGAAGTTGTCCTTGTCCAATGATGAGGCCAAGGTATTCCATGGTGGGGGTGTCAAAGGTGCACTTGGAGATTTTTAATGACAGGTTGTTTTCACAAAGACGTTGGAGAACTTGTCAGGTGTGGTCATGGTGGAGAGCGAGAGTGCCTTTAGTGTGAAGTCCTAGGTCGTCCATATAGATTTTAAGCCAATGCTCGGCAATCATATCCACGAAGATATGATTCATGAATGATTGGAAGGTGGAGGGCGCATTGGAGAGACCGAAGAACATGCATGTTGGTTCAAATAATCCAAGAGGGGTGACAAAGGCTGCTTTCCATTGGTCACTTTCACGAATACGAACATTGTTGTAGCCCCAACGAATGTCCATCTTAGTGAAGTAGTTGGCATCCTTTATTTCGTCGATGAGGTCGGATATGAGGGGGAGGGGGTAAGCATTGCGGATAGTGTGACTGTTGAGATAGCAATAGTCTTGACATGGGTGGAGTGAGCCATCTTTCTTTGGGACAAAAAAGAAGGGGGAGGCTTGAGGTGATTTAGATGGTACTATGTGACCGGTTTTAAGGTGTTCATCGATGAAGTTCTGGAGGGCGATCTTTTCCGAAGGGTTTAAGGAATAGATCTTAGCAATTTTTGGGATGAAGGAGTCTTCAAGGTCAATGGTGTAATCAAAGGGCCAGTGGGGTGGGAGCTGATTATGAGTGGATTCAGCAAAGACATTGGCAAAGTCAGTGCAGAAGGTGGGGATAGGAATCTCTTTTTTCTTGGCGGCTATGGTGAGCTCCATGGAAATGGTGGTTCTGTTCACAAATTCATCAAGAAAGTCCTGCTGGGGAGGATCCTCATGAAGAGACCTCTCAACCCTTCCGGATGTCTTGGAGGAAAATGTGAGAGTGCAATTTTGCCAGTCAATGAGAGGGTTCCAGGTGACTAGCCAGGGGGTACTGAGTATAATCTGTGGGTTCTTTTGGCGAAGAACAAAGAATTTGGTGGGGAATGAAAGTGTTCCACAGGTGACAAGAGCGGTGGTGGTCCAATTGATTTGTCTGGATTGGTTCTTGGTTCTGTCTATGTTGAAAGCAAGGATAGGGGAGGAAAGGCGTTGGAGGGAGAATTTTCCTAATCTCAGGAGTCTGGGGTCGATGAAGTTCCCTGTAGCTCTGGAATCAATTAGGGCGGAAGTTTCAATGGTTTGTTGTACTGAGACTTTGAGTTGCAAAGTTCTATTGTACGGTGATGCTACAAGTACATTGGTGGGAGAAGTGGACGTCGAGACGACTTCTCGTTTTAAAAATCCTTTACTTCTTGGATTTTAGCATTCATGACAGTGTTGATACTCTCACTGGGGTTTTCCCAGGGTTCTTCTTCATAACACATCTTGAGGACAGAGAAAATTTCTTTCTTGTCTTTCCCTGAAGTCTTCAGGGAGTTTACATATACTTCAAGGGGATTGGAGGGTTTAGGGGTCGGGGGAAGGGGATGTGGTACTGGGGCAAGTGGAGCAGTGATGGTGGTGCATAAATTCTGGGGACAGGGGGTGGTGGGGGAGGTATTGGTCTTTCGGCAGTTCTGAGCATTGTGGCTGACAGTTCAGCAGTGGAAGCATCTTCCTTCTTTGATGCATTTGGCTCATTCTGTGGGGGTGAGTTTGGTTAGGATGGTGGTAGTGTCCATGTCCATGGCATTGGAGTCCTTCTGGGTACAGTTGTTGAAGGAGAACGAGGTGGGGGTAGAGCTGCTTCGGAGCGCTTGGATTCTCATCTTCTGGGTGTGGAAGGTTTTTGCCTTGGTGACCCAGTCAGCAATGGTGGTGGGGATGGTACTCATGGATAGGATCATAGTGGTTATCTGTTGGTCGAGGCTGAGAGCAAAATGGTCAATAAGGGTGGTTTCATCGGAGATGTCTGATTTTCCTGCTAGATTTTGGAAATCAGTGATGTATTGCTGGAAACCATCGCCAGTTCGTGTGGTTTTCTGGCGGAGTTTGGCAATTTCCAGCCAGGTGGAGGCTTGGATGTTGTAGGGGAAGAATGTGGTTTCAAAGTCTTTGATGAACTCTGCGAAGGTTTTTCCGGTGGTGAAGGTGGGGTCAGCCATCTTATCATACCATGCTTTGGCAAAGGAGGCTCCTCAGCCAGTTGGCATCTTGTTGAGGGCAGTCATGATTCTCTCTGGGTCTCCTGGATAAAGAGTTTGGTTGATCAGGAAGTAGGCCTTCATGGCCTTCATCCATTGGGAAGCATTGGTGGAGAGTCCAGAGAAGTCAGTGGGGAGAGTGGCTTTGAGTTCAGAAGGCATGGTGGGCAATGATGGTCAAGATATGTCAATGGGGCTGGGGGTTGGCGGTGGACTTGGTCGGTGTGGGGGTGGGCTAGGTCAGCATGGGGGTGGACTAGGTCAGCGTGGAGGTGGGCTAGGTTGGCATGGGCATAAGCTAGGTTGGTGTGGACTGGGTTGACTTGGGTTAGCAGGTGAAGAATGGGATGGGGTTCTTCCTGTAGCGAAGGATGGGTCAAGGAGGGGTGTTCTGCTGGAACCAGTGACCCTTCGTGACAAAGGGAGTTGGTATTGGCTAAGGTTCGGGAGGTCAGAGTCTGCTTCCTCCAGGACACAGTAAAACGTCTTGAGAGATGGTAGGTCCTTCACCTAGGTAGGTGGGACCGAGGATATACTTGGTCTTTTGATACACATAGTGTACAAGCAAGGTCTTGAGGGATGTCATTCTTACTGAGGCAATACTCACAAAGAGACCGACTTCTCAGAAAGAAGACTTGAAGGCAAAGGAGCTTAGGATTTCAGAGACTAGGAGTGACACAAGTTGTATGCTTGTATTGTGTTGATCATATCTAGTACATGAGCTACATAGTTATAGGTCTACGATAGCGTATATCTGTGAATGAGTTAGCGACAGTTGGAGATAACAAGAGAACAGCGTGATAGTTGGATGTTATGATGGAACGAGTGAAACGTAGTGGGATGATATGGTTGAATGACAGAATGATTGGACAAGAATAGATCCAGAGGAGCTTCCGAGACTACAAGGTAATAGCAACAGTGGGCCATGGTGCAGTGGTGACCTCTCAAGGGTTTCCCTAAGCAGTGATACTCATGAAGAGACCAACACACGCTTAGGGCAAAGGGATCTGAGGGAGGAGTCCAATGGATTGAGAGTGAAGAGCATAAATCAAGTATGAAGTACATGAGGTAAAAGACTAGGGTTTTATAGGTTTAGGACCAATGCATGGACCATGGAAGGTGATAGAAGCAAAGAGAAGACAGATGAGTAAGCAAGATAGAAGACTATGGAATATGGGAGAACTAGCTGACATGAGAGAGTCAGTGAGGAGAGACTAGTCCAATGAGATAGACATAGAGTAGCTATGGTTAGCTACGGAGAGACAAGCAATGGTAATCGCAGAGGAACTACAAAGGATGAGATAAGCGTTCGAAAGGTGTGAGGAGGTTTGATGTCTCCAGTTAGCCCAACAAGAGAAAGATACAATGAGGATGATACGATGAGAAAGAAGAAAAACGGTAATAGTGTGTTGGTCCACACTCTATAAAACCTTAGTTGGTTTCCTCTTGTACTTTATACTTGATCTCTGCTCTTTTCTTCTTACCACTAGGCCAATCCTTGGATCTCTCTGCCCTAGGCACGCGTTGGTCTCTCCGTGAGTATCACCACCTAGGAAATCCCTTGAATACTGAGAGGCCACCACTGCGCCATGGACCACCGTCACTATTGCCTCGTAGTCACGGAAGTTATCCCAGATCTACCCTATGCCTAGTGGTTATCACATCCAACTATCACAATCATCATCCCTTATCATCACTCTCTCTCATCACTAACCTTTGTTTACAGAAGTACCTTGATATCATCGTAACTACTTAGCACATGTATTTAGTTACTTGATCCACGCAATACAAGCATACAACTTGTGTCACCCCTAGTCTCCATAACCTCAGTCCATTAAACTCTAAGTCCTTTCTCTGAGAAGTTGGTCTCTTCATGAGTATCACCTCAGCAGAAACGATCCACCTCGAGATCTTTGCTTGTATGCTATGCATATCAGTTTTAGCCGATAGGTAACTGCAGAGAGAACATCCGAGATAACGAAGGGTCCTTCCCTTTTTGGGGAGAATTTAGGGTTAGCAAGTTCTCGGTGGAGGTTACAAGCTTCTAGCCAAACCTGGTTGCCCTTCTGGAAAGGAGTGAAGGGACGATGGGATCTAGCTGCCATTATCTGGCAAGCGAGTTCATGTGAAGCTAATGCTTCATTATGTGCGGAGGAGAGCTGTTGAAGTCAGACTTCAATGGCAGGGACAGTTGACGTGGGGACTACAGTGGGTAAAGGGGTAGGTTCATAACCCATGAGAAGAAAGAACAGAGATTGGTTGGTTATGGAGTGAGGTCAGTGGTTGTGGGTGAACTCCACTTGAGGAATGTGATCTGCCCATGAGGCAGGGGAATCTCCGCAGAAGATGCAGAGATAGGTTTCTATTTCTTGGTTTACCTGCTCGGTTTCTTCATCGGTTTGCGGGTGGAATGCCGTGGAGAGGGCCAGTTTTTAGTTGAGAATTCTGGCGAGTTCTTTTGAGAAGGTGGAGGCAAATTGGGGACCTCAATTGGAGATGATCTTGTCCGGGAGGCCGAAGTGGGAGTAGACTCTGTGGGCAAAGAGGGTGGCCATGCTGGCAGCATCAATGGATTTTTTTGTGGGGCAGAGAATTACCCCCTTTGTAAGGCCATGGTTGACCATGACCAGGAGACTATCAAAACCTCCCAATGGAGGGTGATCGGTGATCAGATTGCAGGAGATCTGTTAAAGGGGCGAGAGCAGGTGGAGCGAATAGGGATAAGGGGTGGTGTTGTTGGGTGAGTATTGGTTTTATTTTGTTGGCATGTGGCGCAACTGGAGATGTAAGAGTGGATGTAGGTGGCCATAGCAGGTCACCAGTACTGAGCAGAGACGAGTTGACGAGTTTTGAGGAAGCTGGGATGGCCGGCAGAGAGATGG